>BKCH01000482.1:0-49470 GCA_008635985.1 Ficus erecta
CTCTCTCTCTCTCTCTCTCTCTCTCTCTCTCTCTCTCTGTAATAGATTAAACCAAAGGTTTCATCAAACGGGAAGTTTTGCCTAAAATGTGATCTTCTGATTAAACATCGAGAATCACGAAATTAAGGAAATCAAACCCTAACCAATTTGGGGGAAACACAAGAAATGAGAAAAAGGTACGATTTTTTTCTGATGAAGTAGGAAAAGAGCTTACCAGAGTACGTCAATGTCAGGGACTGAAACTCGCCTTAAGCCATTGGTTCTCCCGGTCGGTCCCACCCCCACAGGAATCGATTTTGGGCGCCATTTTTTCTCGCCGGAGAGAGAGAAATTTCGTGGCGATTTTCCGATAATTCTGATCGCCGTCTAATCGACGCCCGAAATTGGGGGGAGAAAAAAAAGGCGCGAACATAGGGAGACTTGAAGAAGACGAGACTACTTACTGACAAAGGCACAGTGATTTAAGAGGACATAAAACTTTCTGTCGTTTCGATGTTTCTGAGAGTCAGAGGGCTTCTTGAGTCTGTTTCGCTTGCGCTTTCTCTTCTTGGCCTCGTCGGAGGTGGCGGAGGAACGGGAAGGGCTTTGCTTTGAGTCGTCGGCCATGGTGTCGTGTGCGTACGGGACGTTCGTTCGTGATTGCAAGTCGTATGTGGAGTGAGAGCAAAAAGACCTAAATAGATAAATATATATACCTTTTGTACGTGGTTTTCTTTTTTTACATTTGCCCCTTAAAACTTTTTATATTTCTAAAAATACCCATTAATTTGTAAGTTCGATAATGTTCTCCTAAATATATATATATATATATATATATATATATATATATATATTACAATGTGCTCAATTTTATGCTCAACTTCCCGCTCACTTGAGGACATAAACCTCACGTCTACTTATATGCGCACGGAAAATTTCTTGTCAAGTCAAAAATTTCCAAATCCAATCTTCAAAAATTTAAATGCTCAACCTCATGTAACTTGGCAGATTAAGCACATTACAATAATGAAAACTGTTTCGGACGCCAATTTAAATTTCAATTTTTGATTACTAACTTCTGTAACAGATGATTTGTCATCATTTTATTTATAAATATTTAAAGTATTGTCACATCAATTGAATGTATTTACAATGAAATATAACAAATAAGTTGATATATAAAAGTTGAGATTAAGTTTGTGTCGTTAGTACTACTCTATAATAATTTAAATGTTAAGCTATGCAGCTTAATTAATGTTAGTACGCAGATCAAACTTGACATTTTTTTTAAGATAGCTTTGGGATTTTCACAATTGTAATTTAAGTTGTCATAAGTTTCTTTATAAATAGTATACCATCGTTAACGATTATTGTGAGGGAGATTAAAAAAAAAACTGAGTGTTTGAGAATGGATGAGTGTTTTCTTCATCATAATGAACCTTTGAAATAATCTCAATTGAGACAAAATATTATAAATAAATCTCGTGTGTTCATGTTTATTTATTCAAATTTTTTTTATGATTTTTATAATTCTAAATTATTAGAATTATCACGTCTAATCCATAATATTAATATTCTTATTGAATCATCTTTTTTTTTTTTAAGGAATATTGAATCATCATTTTGAAATTGTTTTGGATATTATTTTAAATTTTTTAACAATGTTTTTTCGCACCAAAATTTAAAGTTATTACTCAATTTTAATTTTTAAACCTAGGATCCAAACATGGAGTTTAAAAGTTAGGAGGTAAATTATCAAAAAAAAAAAAAAAAAAGAAGACAATTTATCAGAATCGAAAAGTTTTGGAGGTAATAGTTAGTTTTCATAATTTATTATTGTATGAAGTGGTGCATTGAATGACACTTATAGGGGTAGATGGGTTGGTAAGTGACTTTGCAAGCTTCTCTCATTCGTTTACCTAGATTCGACTCCCGTTGCTTTCCTTTAAGCCGTACTCCAGTTTCGACTGTTGAAGCATTTGTTTGATAATGACAAAGTAGATCTCAGATGACTGACTGAGAGAAATTAATATAAAGAATCCGTCTCTCTAGATGAACCACTATTCGATGTTCATAAGTCCCATATATAATTGCCCATTGGCTAGGCCTGAGTATCTGGGCTTATGAATGCACAGTGACCGAACAATGGATCATAGTACATTATCCATTGCTCGTTGGTTCGATGGTCGTGGAGACCTAAGCATAACGTGATGGGAAGACGAAGTCTGATTCCAACAATCTTAATTTTTGAAAAGAGGTTAAAAAAATAGTTCTTTAACCAGTGAAATTGTTAAAATTATCCTTAATAATCAATAATTAAGCAATATTGTAAATATAAAATAAACAAGAAATTAAATTCACCTACAAATAAATTGTTTATTTATTTATTGATATTTATTTCAGACTATTTTTGAAACATTTTATTTACTTTAATAAATAGAATATTTATATACTAAATTTATTATTTACCTCAAATGCTTAAAAAATTAATGCATTAAATTTTTTTTAATTTCTTAAAATAAAATTGTGATTGTAATCATAAGCTAGCGATAATTTCACACCCTAAGTTGAAAAAAAAAAAAAAGAAACCCAAAAAAACCATTATTTACTACTCTTTAAAAAAGGGTCTTAATAAATACTCACTCATTTGTTTTGATAAAGAAAATTTGGTGGAGAATCATGCTTTGAATACATCCTTATAAATTTGCCCATTCTAATATTAAAGTTGATAATTTTAGTATTATGATATGGAAAAATTGTCAAATTTAAAATTATGGTGGACATATGAGAAGCTGTTAAATTTATGATATTTTTGCATAGAGATTTATAACTAAATAGCATTTTTCAAAAAGCGTTTTAATAAAAGACCGAAGTTTTTAAAAATGAGTTAAAATATCATTTTTTCTAAAATGGTGTTAATCAATTATCTTACATGGTCCATCATTGATTGACCACATAACAGTCAATTAGTAATTTCATAGTCAATCACTGATTGACCATTAGTCAATTATCAAATTTCATAGTCAATCATTGATTGACTAAATCTAAAAAAATGACATACGATTATTTTCCTAAATAAAAAAAGTTAAGCCATCAATTAGATTAGGTGGTCAAAAATTTGGGGATAAACATGTCGTTAGCGAAGAATCGAAGATTTCATACACTGGAGGTGACTGCAGAGCAAGTCACCTTTGACGAAAAAGAACAAAAAATCCTTTCTTGTTTCTTTTTAAGAAAATATGATGAACCAACTTGAGTATTTCAGAAAATCTTTCGTTTGCCATGAGAAATAAAGCAGATTAAGAACAACAAGAATAAATGCTTAAATCAAATTAGCAACTCATAATTAAAATGTGAGCATATTGTAGGCAAGAAAAAACTAGCTATATTCACACTAACTTTAATTTACGATGTACTAATCTCAACAGAGTGTTCTACCATATAAAAGTTCAATAGATAACCTGTATGTATCCAATATTTTCTATACAATACCCCAGTCCACCAGTGTGAATAAATTTTAAGATAATCTTAAAAACTTTCATAAATTCAGTCAAATTAGAATTGTTGTACGTCCCATTAATTACAAAAAAAAAAAAAAAAAAAAAAAGAAAGAAAGAAAGAAAGGAAGATATCCTGTACATGACTAGTTATGCATATTTTTGTGGACTTCATGTCAAAAAATAAAAATTAAAAAACAACTAAATAACTTCATAGACAAGTTTGTGCCGAGTCAAATTAGTGGCTTGCATGTCCATGTTACTTCTTCCTACCATAGGGGTTGCTCTCGCTGAATCCATGGTGCGATTGTTGAACTTTACGCGTTTTCTCCCTATTCTTCGAGGCACTGCTTTCTATGTTCAAGTTCACCCTTGGCGGGCTAGAAAAGCAGAATGATGCAGCAACGGCCTGGCCAAAAATTGCAGGGTTCGAACAAAGTTTCAATGGAGATCAAATATTTGCAACGTCAGTGAAGCACATAGATAGCTATATTCGGGAAAAAAGCGAGAGTCAACAGAGAAGAAGAATATAAGAAAGTAACAATAATCTTGCTGCGGAGTTTGAGTATGCTAAAAGTATCGGTCGCCTTTTATGAGATCGAAAAGAGCAACTTGTACCTGCAGATCAAGTTGGTGCACATTGAAAATGTCCTTCAAATTGTGAGAATTATAGGATGATATGTAGGATTTGTATGCGTCTTTTGCTGACTTGTTCAAATAGTAGTTCTTGGCCACCAAACTCTCCTGCATCATTCCAAGTAACATCGTCATTCACGGGACCCGAGAGTTACTTAAAAAAAATGGCATAACGTAAAAATTGTCAACGGGGAATTAGTAAATCACCAGCTCAGACTGCAGATTTAAGAGCCTCTTCTCGCTAAACTCGTACTCTTTAACCGGAATTTTTGCATCCTGAAAGTGAAGATAGAGTACAAATTCAAAAGCAATCGAAATGGAAGATGATACACACAACCACTTAATTCAGATTTTTTTTTTTTTTTTAACTTGGAATCTTTCCCTCCAAACCAACATATATTTCTAGTTGTAACTGTAAAAATGTACCTTTAAGTAACACAGAAATCGCATTTCTTCTGGAATGAGGAAAAGCAGTGCATTTCCTTTTGCACCTTCCCCACGAGCTGTTCGACCAACCCTGTGAATATACCACTGAAAAACAACAACCACAAGCTTCAGAATCATCATTATGGACTAAAAGGAAACTTGAAAAACAACGGAAGTGACCTTTAATGCATATGTCAACTAAGATAAGAATAGCAGGGCGACCTTTGGTTCTGAAGGAGGATCGTATTGCACGACCCAATCCTACAAGCAAAGACAACATCAAATTAAACAAGCTACACAATTGGTACGTGTTTTTGAAGAATCAATCTTCAAGAGCACTTCCATTGCCGAAGAACATAAATTGAAAATAAATCAAAACTACTATATAATCCAGGAAACTTAGAAAAGGAAAGAAACATACCACGGCGGGTATATCCAGTCCACGACCGGCAACATCAGTACATAGCAGAATTCCGCTCTCTGCTTCACTGAATTCTGAAATGGTACTTGTTCTCTTTTTCCGCTTTTGCTTTCCGTGGAGATCAAAGCAAGGGACATGAGCATATCTTAGGAGCTCGCTATGGAATTTAAACCGAGTCACACGAAGAGAAAAAGACCATCACTTTTTTAGACAGATATCTCTTTAGGAAAGAATATAGAAGTATAAATCTCTTGGCCGAAGGCACAACACAATAGCCTTGTTCCAGCCCTTCATTGGTAACCTGCCGTGTCATAATTTGGTAAGTAACCCAAAATAGAATCAAAGCCACAAAATTATAAATTTAATATGAGAATCAAGTAAAATATAAGATCAAAATTGTAACGTTTACCTCCGTTCTGCCATCGTCCTCATCGACATAGACGGGTGTTGTCTGGAAAGATAAGCGGGCAAGATCCTCAACCTACAGTTTTGTCAGAAAAAAGATGTACACGAAAAAAAAATGAATAACTAAGAAGCACATGATAATATCAACAAACAGCAGTGCATCAGACGTTTATAAAAAAAGAATTTAGGTGAAACATTAAAAATAAAATGGCTAAGTTAAAGGAGAATATCAAATCAAAAAAATAAAAAAAGGCTTATAGAGCAATAGGCCATTCTAAGGTACAGATATATAAGGGGAATACCTTCCGAGTTGGGGGTCGCTGAGAATATAGCCGTTTGCCTAGTCTGGACATTAATTAAAAACTCAATCAGTTAAACAATTTCAAACTTGGATGTTGCTACATTTTCTTGCAACTAGAAACAGAAACAACAAGAATATTTATTTCTTGAAGGCCGAAGAGATCAGCAAATTAACAAATCTTAGCACCGTAATAGTATCCCGTACCATGTTATCAACCAAACTCCTTAAAGAATGTCGAGTAAAGATTTGAGCAATAGATTTTACCTTCGGAAGAAGCTTGATAATTTGCTTCATATCTTCCTCAAAATTTTGTTCCAATATTCTATCCGCTTCATCAATCATGAGACCACTACAAGTGCAAGTAAATTGGAGGGAAAATAATCACAATGCAAAATATATAGACAAAGGTTTACAATAAAATATGAAATAGTTTGCAGCCAAATTTCCAAAGGAGAGAACATGCAAGAAAACCTAGTAAACACTTAATGAGTACAAGTTTAGGACAATGCCCAGTTGTTCCGTTCCACCGTCACATATTAAATCTCAAGTAAATTATTCATATTCTTAAATCTACAGCACTTACATTTTCTTTTCAATTCATTTTCTACAAGGGGGAAAAAGTCGATCTACAAATGGAAAAGAAAAAAGTTTCAAGCTATTCAATATCAGTTCAGTATTACGTCCTGAACTCTTAAAATTTACGAAGTCTACTTCACTGCCGAAAATACTAGGTCCAACCTTGTTATAAAGTATAAATGTGATTAGTGTATAAACCATTAAAGTGTTTCATAGAAATAAAATTGCTGAATAATGGTGTTAGCTACCTTCAAACTCTTATATATAAACCCTTTTGTATTTCGAAGATGGTCAAGAAGACGACCGGGAGTTGCCACCAATAAATTTACCCCCTTCACAATACGTTCTGCTTCTCCTCTTCTTGACACACCACCAATAACTAAGCCAAGTGTCTGCGAATGATATTTGAGAAGGTTCTTCGCCACAGCATGGGTCTGGATTTAAACGGTGAATCAGTTGAGGAAACATAAAGGATATGAGAACGATGCTGAGAATCTTATGAGACAAATGCAGAATTCATTGAATGTGGCTAAATAACTTCAGCTGTACCTTAATTTTTTTGTGAAAGTAAAAGGATGAAAGCAACTTATCAGAAACACAAGTTCTTTTGTTTAACATTAAAAAAATTACAAACAAGATCTCAATTTTTACCTTCGATATTCAACCAAAACATGGATTTTCCGGCCTTCTTTGTTCAAATTCACAGAAATTTAAGACTCACAAAATGTCCAAGCATGTTAGAACCCAGAAGACACTTTCTTTTCTTGTGTGTTTGTGTGTGTGTGTGTGCACGCGCACGTGCGAGAGAGAGAGAGAAAGAAAGAGAAGGATTGAATTTTAGAGTGCAAACAAAGGTGCATATTATGTCCCACATTCTTTGAACAACAATATTTTCAGTTATATGACGATATGACCATCACAACGCCAGGGTTGCAAACAGCCACACCATTGTTAGAATTATCGCTTAACAGCAAGACAAAATAGGTCCGTCGTAAGATCATCAAATTACTGTAAACAAAGTAGTGCTAATAAACATTAATGGGAGCCTGTAATTCATCCGAGTTATTGTTATCAGACAACTAAGGCATATGACATGTTTGTACTAGTGATCTTAAGCTTCGATAACTCAAACATATATTTGTTAGTGTCTAAACTTTGCAGTATATAAAGATAAACCATGGAATAAGAATGGTTTATACTCCAATCTATTTCCAAAAGCCAAATTATTCACATCTTAAGGTAACTGGCTAATACTTTAGATGAATTAAAAGTCTTATGACGCAAAGCTCGGATTTTTCTTTTTCTCTTAACAAGAAAACTTCCTTTTTATTGATGATGAACCAATGGCAAAGGAAATAGACCCTCAAACACACAAAAATTAGCAAAAAAAGACGTCGGAATTCGTTATCAAACATAATTCGAATCTGCCAATATAATATGGAGGCAAAAGAACAACTTCTTATAAGACATTACTAAGGAACAAGTACATGAATTCACCTGTATTGCAAGCTCTCTCGTTGGGCAAATAATCACAACACCAGTACCGTTGCGCGGCCTAAAGCTTGTGTGATACAACAACTCCACGGCTGGTATTAGAAAAGCAAGAGTTTACCAGAACCCGTCCTGGCCGCTCCAAGAACATCTCTTCCATACAGGAGAGGAGGGATTGCCCTGGCTTGAATCTGTATTGACAATACATTCACGTTACATTAAACAAGTTCCCCACTTAAACAAACCACTTTTCTCTCTAATACAAATTCCCAAGTCAAATCATCATTAAAATAAAATAAAATAAAAAAAATAAAATCCCAAGTCAAAAGTTTCATCTTCTTTGAGAAAAGTAAGCACAACCCACCAACTGGTTGTGATTCAGAAGTGCCCTTTCAATGTTTTTACAAGAAAAAAAAATTACAAGTTTCCTCCTCTTTTTTTTTTTTTTTAATACCAAAAATAAAATAGAATAAAATCTATCCCTAAAATCCTAAGAAAAAAATATAATAATAATAATAATAGTAAGGAAACAAGCAACAGTTTTCTGAAACCAAATAAAAATAATGAGAAACCTGAGTCATATGCTGAAAACCTATCTCGTTAATCGCCATTAAAGTGGGTTCAGACAATCCCAAAGAAGTGAAAGCCGCTGTGCTCATAATCCCATACCCAACACCACTACTCTTCACCTTCTTCTTCTTCTCCTTCTCCTCTTCTTCTTCTTCTTCTTCTTCTTCTTCTTGTGGCTTCGTTTTCTCTCTGTTAAACTTCGTCTTCTTCTTCTTCTTTTCCTTCTTAGAATTCTCTTTCTTCTGAGTCTCCTCTGCTTCTTCTTCTCTTCTTCTTCTTCTTCTTCTGTTTGTTGGGTTTCGTCGGGTTTGGGAGGCTGAGAGTCAGAGGGCTTCTTGGGTCTGTTTCGCTTGCGCTTTCTCTTCTTGGCCTCGTCGGAGGTGGCGGAGGAACAGGGAGGCTTTGCTCTGAGTCGTCGGCCATGGTGTTGTGCGCGAACGGGACGTTGATTCGTGATTGCAAGTCGTGTGTGGGAGTGAGAGCAAAAAAGACCTATGTAGATACATATATATACCTTTTTGTACATCGTTTTCTTTTTGCACATTTGCCCCTTAAACTTTTTATATTTCTAAAAATACCCATTAATTTATAAGTTTGATAATGTTCTCCTCAAATTTATTAAAAAAAAAAAACATATCATGACAATGTGCTCAATTTTTTGCTCAACTTCCCGTTGACTTGAGGATATAAACCCCATATTTTACTATATGTGCACGGAAAATTTCTTGTCAAGTCAAAAATTTCCAAATCCAATCTTCAAAATTTTAGGACCTGTTGGTATGTTAGTCCAAACTAACATTTTCAAACTTTTTTTTGTCTTTTTCCTCCAAAGTTTTTGTCTTTTTCTCAAAAAGTTTTTTGTCTTTTCTGAAAAGTCAACACAATTTACTATTTAAACTTAAAAATCTTAACTCAAACTTACACACCAAACAGGCCCTAAATGCTCAACCTCAACTAACTTAGCAGATTAAAGCACATTACAATAATGAAAACTGCTTCAGATATCAACTCTAATTTTAATTTTTGAGTACCAACTTATGTGACATATGAGTTATTATTATTTTATTGATAAGTGTTTAAAGTATTGTTACATCAATTAAATATATCTACCAATAAAAATATGATAAATGAGTTGATACTCAAAAAGTTAAAATTAAAGTTGGTGTCCCTAATAATATTCTACAATAATTAAATGTTAAGTTGTACAGCTAAATTAAATATTAGTATGTAGATCAAGCTTGACATTTTTTAAGGGATAACTTGGGGATTTTCACAATTGTAATTTGAGTTGTTATAAGTTTCTTTATAAATAGTTTACCATCATTAGAAATTTTGTGAGAGAGATTAAAGTTAAATTTTTTTTTTGAGTGTTTGAGAGTGGATGAGTGTCTCTTCATCATAATGAACTACTGACATAATCTCAATTAAGACGAATATCTATAAATTTCATGTGTTCATGTTTATTTATTCATGTTCTTTTACGATTTTTATTAATTTTGATAACATAGAATGTAACGATTGGAAAATTCATAACATTAATTTCTAAATTTAACATAAATTAAACCGTAAATTATTCTGTAATAAAGATGTAAATTTTTGTAATTTTATGATACAATATGTCCCTATATCACTAGTTATTTTTCAATATGTAAGGAATTTGAGAATTTGTGAAATTTCCATTAGGAGCATAAATAGATAAAAGTGATCATGAAAATCCCAATAAAAAATGTCAAATCCATTATACGATTTTATCATGTAAAGAAGCGGAACTTACAAGTATTTTTGAATCAATTTACAATATTTAGAATTTAATTCTGAACTGAAAAACTGATTAAGGAAAAAAAAAATGATAGTCCACATATTAGATGTTGGACTGTTAAACAAGTTGGCTGAATAGATGAGTTAGATTATGTTTTTTTAAAAAGTAAAATTTTTTTAATAGTTTAAATATTTTTTAATATCAATAGTTGTTTGAACAGTTAAAAATTTTAGTGCAAAATTTACCCTATTAAATCATAGCATACTGTAAATCACTTCTGAATAGGATAAGGACTAAAGTAGAAATATCTTTAAGGATCAAGGGCTAAGATTAAATTGATTTTAATCTAATGACCCATATCTAGATAAGTATGACTGAAGTAGATAAGATTAAAAGGTGAAAGGGAGATTAAAAAAAAAAATTTTGTTTGTCTTCCAAATAAGTTAAACACAAGGAGAGAGAGAAAAGCAATTTTCTCTTGATTCTTCCTAAAGAGACAAATGTTGGGAGACAGAGAAGAAAGGAATTTTTTTTTTCTTTTCTCCATTCAAATCTTTAAGCTTGGTTCTCTAGTAAGTTTTTACTTAAGATAAAGTATAAAATAGACCAATTAAAATTGTGATATGTTACAAACATGCAATTCAAGATTTAAGAAAGAAAAAAAAGAGAAAGAAACTAAAATTGTAGTCAACGAAAGTCAAGTTTATGTATGTACGTATTAGACGGCTCATTCTTAGGGGTTATCACATAGAATTACGATGTCTAATCCATAACATTAATAGTCTTATTGAATCATCATTTTTTTTAAGAAATATTGAATCATCATTTTGAAACTGTTTTTGAATATTATTTTAAAATTTTTTTTAACAATGTTTTTTTTCACCAAAATTTAAAGTTACTACTCAATCACCAGGATCCAAACATGAGTTTAAAAGTTAGGAGGTACATTACCAAAAAAAAACAAAAAGACAAAAAAAAAAAAAAGACAATTTATCATAATCAAAAAGTTTTGGAGGTAATAGTTATGACATGTTTACTTACGCGTAATCGTAGTGATCATGAATCGGAATTGGAAGGATTTGGAGTCAAAATATGCTGTTTACTTGGGTTTCAGGAATCGGAGTCGGAATCACTGTCAATCCCATTCATGCGTTTACTTAGAACATGAATCGGAGTCGGTTGCTGCAAATTTACTTGTATACCCCTTTATTCATTGTGTTTTCAAAAATTAAAAAAATGATTAATTTTTTTATTTATTATCATGCTATTAATCAAAAGTAAAATAACCATTATGATATTAAGGTAATAAAATTAAATTATGTAATTTTTTGTTTAAAAAAAAATAAAAAAGAGTAAAAAAATAAATTAAAATAAGTAAAGTATAAAACATATAAAAATAGAAACATAATAATATATTATGATTAAAAAAAGTTCTTTATTTACTCTAATAACGTTAATAATAATTAGGATAGTTATATAATATTAAGTTAATAAAAATATATTGTATTTGGTTAATAAAAATAATTAATATAGGTTGGTATTATTTTTTTAATATAATTTTTTGCAAATAAACTAAGGATAAAATGATAATTTAATGTTAATAGTGGGAATGAGAGTCACAAATCCGAAGGGGGGCATGTGATTACCAGTCTCATTCCTCAATCTCAAATTGATATGGGATCCACCATTTTCACTCTCATTCTAGAAAAAAAAAAAAAAAAGAGCAAATAAATAAGCGATTGACTTTCATTTTCCACTCCCATTCTCTACTTATGATAAGTAAACATGCCAATATAGTTTTCATAACGTAGTGGTTTATTCATTATTGTATGAAGTGGTGCATTGAATGATACTCACAGGGGTGGATGGGTTGGTGACTTTGCTAGATTCTTCCTTCGTCTACTTGGATTTGACTCCCGTTGTCTCCCTTTAGGCATCATTTTAGTTTCGGCTATTGAAGTATTAGTTTGGTGACGGTAGAATAAACTTCGGATAGCCAACTGAGAAAAATTAAAATAAAGAATCCGTTTTTCTACCATATCTAAAATAGAGATTCATGTCTATATGACTGAAAACTTAAAAATGATAGATACATCTCTGAATCCTTTTTTATTTACCAAAAAAGTGGTGCATCGAATGTGTTTATGGGTTTTAAGTATTAGCAGTTAATTAAAATAAATAATAGAATTTAAAAATATAATAAATGAAAATAACAAATTTACTATATTGTTCATAAAATAAAACTTACTATTAACCTGCGTCCTCTCTCCAAAAAAATCCTGTCTTACTTCCTTTCCGATCACTCAAAATATGTCACATCATCTCAATAAAGGGCATCGTTCAGAGAGTAAAAAGTTTCTCCTTTAGATCCAAATCTTCTTCCTTTCAATTAAAAAAAAAAAAAAAAAAAAAAAAAAAACTTCTTCGCTTTGTTATTCAAATCTCGTGAACAAAATAAGACTATTTCTCTCTATTTTACTTGGTTTTTCTTCTATTTTTCTCTCCCGTAAATGGAAAGATGAGATCTGAAACTTTTGGGAGAAAGACATAACCGGAAACCGACTTCCATGGCGGCGTGAATCTGTTACCACGGATGCTTTGGCAGCCTCTTCGTCGTTATCGCTGTCTTCGCCATAGGCCGACGTGTTCCCAGATCCTTCACTTGATTTCTTCTCTTTTGGACTGATGAGTAGAGAAATTGTTGACGGAAGACGACGGCAATGAAATAAGGTTGGGCTCATGCCTCCTTCGAAATTTTGTGGGAATTTAATGGCCGATTTGCTTGTCTATTCACCTGCCGACGATTCCGGCAAGATCGTCTCCGTTTCAACTGATTCGGATCCGACCATGGTGGGTCTCTGGCGATGCTAATGCTAATGGCGGAGTGGTGGGTCTCCGTTTCCACAACCAAGCAGGAGGTGCCATGCTACTCTTAGAATCCTGTTGAGTAACTTTGGTGTTCAAACAAGATGTTTATGGTGGAAGATCGGAGACATAAGAGTATGGTTGATTAAAAAAAACACTCATAGTGAATTCTCTCTCTAAGCTTGCATCTGGATTTATTAGTTCGATTTGAAAATTTTAAATTAAAGTCGATTAATTTTTTAAAAATTAAAAAAATTATTATAATTTTTATTATTTAAAAAAAATAAAAAATAAAATAAAAAATATTATTTAATTAAAGATAAGAATGTCAAATTAAACTTAATTTAACGTTAAGGTTGAATTTTAATTAAATTATATTTTTTTATTTTATTTTTTTATTTTTTAAAAAATTATTAAAATTTATAATTAATTTTTAAAATATTAATTAATTTTAATTAAAATTTTGTTTTCTAATTAATTTATCAAACAGAAGTCTTAGATAAATAGATGAAAACATGGCAAAAGGCTTGAAAGACGACAAATATTTAAGCCAGTTTTACATTTTATGATGAATTAAAAAAAAAAAACACAGAAAACGAAATAAGACGGATGTTAGCGTTTTTTTTTTTTTTTTAACTCTCTTCACACTTTATTTTATTGAGGTGATGTGGCATATTTTGGAGTGGTTCGACAGGAAGTGTGTCATGATTTTTGACGGAGGATGCGTCCTTATTGTAAGTATTTGAAAGTTTATTATTTAATTGAAAACTGTAATTACTGCAATTTTTATTTTTGGTTCTCTAACGACAAATTTGAACCTTGTTCTGTGAGATGACAAACTAGATGTCGACATCTCATGTAAATTGAATATTTAGCACATAAATTACATGTCAATGGAGTTCTCAATAGTTTGGCTTTGTTTGACACATTTGTTTAATTCTAACTAAATTTATTATTTTGATTAGATTTTTATTTTTATTTTTTTCTGAAAAGTTAACAAAAATTATAGTTAATTTTTAAAAAGGTCTACCAATTTTAACTTAAAAATTTTAACTTCAACTAACGATCCAAACAGACGCTTATTCTTTACAATAATTATAGATGACTACAGACAAAACTATAAACATAAGTACATGTTTTGATTATCTTTGATGATGACTACAGACAAAAATTGACATTTTCTTAATATAAAATTGGTAGACTTTAGGATAATTTATTACCTGGCCCAATTCGAATATGTTTTCTATAAAAAGGTTAAAACAAGAATTTCATTTAAAATCGTGGGTGAATTTAGGAATATTATGTGTTTTATTTATTTGATGATTTTAATTATGTATTTACTTTTAATTTAACCCCTCGATGTCACTACCCCCTTTTTCGTGTCGTGACAGCGTTGCGGAAAGGAGTAAGACGGAGAGGTCTTGCAGCGGCTTAGTTTCGGCAACTTGGTTTCTCTCAATGATGTGTATCTTGTTTTCGACAAGGACTCTTCCAATGTGATTAGTTTTTTTGTTTTTTGGTTTGTAATTTTGTGTGTAATAATGGCAATGTCTTCGTTGTCTTTTATCTTAGTGTTGTATTTCAGTTTGTTAATTCTAATAATGAAGGTGGTAACCCCATCTTTCGCGTTTATTGTTTGTCCGTCAGATCTGAGTCTTGGTGTTGTTTTGGTCCCGCTAGAATTGCTTCTATGCGAAGTTAGTGGTGGTCCTAGTGTTACTAAGTCTTGGCTCTCGATCGATTGGGATATTCCATCGATTATTGAAGTTTTGTCAAAAAGAGCCTTTCATGTACTCAATTTCAGTGTATCGAGATATGTACCCATTATCGGGTCTCAAGCATAAGTCTTTCCCTTTAAATGTCATCAGACTTTACTGATGAATTCGTTCTTAGTTAAGGATTTTGTCTTTTGTAATACGGGGTCACTTGTTATGTATTGTGTTTTTGTATCTCCATATTATATTTAATGAAATTCCAATTAAAAAAAAAAGTTCTATTCCCCAATCAACTCCAACTTTCTTTCCATTTCGATGCTCATAATTTTTTTTTCCTTTTCCAATTTTCCCTTGAAACAAACTTCACATTATATGGGCACATGAGAAAATGTATCAAAAAATTGGCGCTTCTTATTGATTTTCAGGTTTTCAGGGATGTAGCCACTAACGGCCTAGGAATTCCTTGAGAGTTCCCCCTCAACTTTTTTGTATTTGCACTTTTAGAAGTGCGATTATTTCAAATTTACATATTAGCCCCTCTAAGAACATATTTTTAAACTGATTCTCCGCCTAAAAACTTGAATACATTTTTTTTCAAATTTTTTTTATTACTTTGAAACCAAAGTCCAACTAATATCCCTAAACACTTAACGAGATCTTTTCCCTTTCCCCTTCGTACGTCTACACTTTTTTGTTCTCTCTTTTTCTTTTTTCTTGCTCTTTTTTTTTTTTGGTACACTGATACACATATCAAATATGATCATAATAATTAATAATTAAAAATTATTTATTTTGTTGCACGTAAGAGCCCCGCACCAAAATTTTGGCTTCATTATTGTTGATTTTCAGGTCATTGCTATCAAGTTACTGGGCATATTAATATAATGTAAAAAATTAGGGATCAACATATGATTTACTAAAGAGTTTGAGACGTACCATTTATGACCAAAGCCCATTTGAAAATAGGAGTAATGTGATATACATAATTAACTTACACTGACACAATTATTCATGTGAAACAGACACACAATGATTATTAAAAATACTGAAAAATTACAAGGAAAAAAAAAAAAGAAAAAGAAAGGAAGAGAGAGAGAGAAAGACAAGGTAGAAGAAAAGAAAGCATCCAAGGCACCCACACAACTTTGAACATTAGAACCAAACGTCACCACATTTCTTGTGCTTCCATTTCAATGCTTGGGTCTCATAGTATTTTATCCGATCTAACCTTTCAGATGTGTACATGTTGATAAGCTTCTCCCGATTCTCCTCGCATCTCTCCAACTCAGCCTTCAGCGTTGCAATCCTGTGGTCTAGCTTTTCCTTGGCATCTTTTTTGCATCTCATTGTTTCGATACATAAAAAAGCTTCCATAATGTCGTGCTCCAAAGAACTCAAGTACATATCAATTTTAAAGCCTGTAATTTTTTTGATTCCATTTAGGTAGAAATACGAATGTCGAAGATCATCCCAAGTGAGGTCTTCCACCTTAGTTTTGCACATTTTGTCGATGACTATACACAGTAACGTAGAGGTCACGCTCTTCATCGCCGGTGTCAAACTTTCATGGCCGCCGAGATCTCCATACTTGCGAAGCGATGTTCTTAAAATAGGAGCCAACGTCTTCGGTACCATGTAACCACCGACGTCCTCTACCTTTTGCCTTAAATACATTTCATCTAATTTTAATAAACCTTCTTCAACTGCGAAACTATAAAGCTCCATTCCAAGTTGAACATATCATAACCGCTGATGTGAAAAAGTCGTTGAGTTCTATCTATATCTTCTTCTATAGATCCTTTCCGATCAAACCAAGAAATCCTTTGTCTATAAGATGCCCGTACATCTCTTCGCCAAGCCTTATCAGAACCAAAAGGATTAATAAGAAGCTGCTTTTCTGGTTCAGTAAGTCCATCCACGATGTCTTTTAGGGTAAATTCCTTGTCTTCATGATGAATTAATTCCTCTGGTTGATCTCTTTCCCATCGGTTGTCTCCTAGGGTTTGGAGCTCCACATGATCCTTAGTGTCTCCCTTTATTACCTTCATGATCTGATACAGAAGCCCAACAGATACATATATATTAAACTTTAGTCTTAACACGCTATTATTAGCAACGTAAACGAATGATCGGTACAAAACGGATAAGTAATTATTGTGGTTGAAAAGGAAGCATTAATTAACATCTTTAATAAACTAAAAGATACTGGTTAGTTAATGTGTGTATATATATATTTGAATAAACTAAATTGAGAGAAAAGATAATTCATATCTAAATTTTTGACACATCCAAACTAGGACCCACTAAGAATTTATCCTCTGTCAAACTCCAACTCAAAATTGTTATATAATAAAAATAAAATAAAAAATATACAAAGAAAAAGTTAAACCAAGGGAAAATACAAAACAACACGAAAAGACAGCACAAAACATAGAGGAAGCTAATACATAGAGCCGGGAGCTAATTTCAACGTTATTTTTTTCTTGGAATATATAGTTATATATATTTGCTTATTATTTTTAACAAGTATAAATCAACTTGAAAAAATTATATGAAAATTTATCTTTCATCGACATCGAAGATAAATTCTCATATAAATTAGAGTGGGGATTGATTAAGTTTTATACGTACAACTAAGCTGGGATGTGTAAAGTTTCTGTAACTTTTCTCTCTCCCACATTGAAAAAATCAGATTATATATATATATATATATATTGTTATTAGCTTGGTTCAAAATATTTTTAAATTATATCCCCTCTCAAATAGTCGTAGCTTCATCCCGAAAATATAAAATATTATGAATTAATGCACTTTTTTATCATTAAGTTCATAAAGATCAACTAATATTGAAGAGGTTGCCACATGTTTACTATAATAATATTTTCTTTCAAAAACATCCAATCTTTATCTTTTTTGTGGATGAAGAGATTTTTTTTTTTAAAATTTTTTATGGAAGCAAAGAAGAGATTGTAACCACACGTACGGCACACACCAACATAAGGAATATATTTGGAATGAGCAGCACTACCTACAATCTCAACTATTATTCAAATTTTTTAATACCAAACAACATGGTAAGTAAGTTAACATTTTTTTTAATTAGTACATACATATAATTACCATTCCTTTTGTTCCAAAGAATTTTAATTTTTGATGTTCATATTAACTTTTTTTTTTTTTTTTTTTTTGAGGAAATGCAACATTTCTACAAGACAAATCCAAAGTTAATTTCTAATGAAATTCATCGATTATTTTTCGGTAAATTGCTCATTTACTACTCAAATTGCATAGAAAGTTGCGACTTTGACATGCTGCCTAAAATTAGACATCCGCTAATTAATTTTGATATATTCATAACATTTCCAAAAATTATAGGAGCATTTTTGAAAAAGAAAAAAAATTGGGGAACCAAATCGCGAATTAGTATATAATTCTAAGAATGAGAAATTTGCCCTTATTTTTTTTCATTGACTATAAGTATGACTATATCTATAATTAATTACGAAAAAGAGATTGAAAAGCATTATACTATTCTGAAAATTTTTCTAAAAAATAGCACATACCTCATGAAATAAGCAATGGATGTGAGAAACGTATTTGCATTCTTCACAGCAATAAATACGAAAAGCTTGATCACTCTCTTTTTCGCACACATCGCAATAATATTCATCTGAATCATCTTCGATGGTTGAATGATCAGATAGAATCAGAGGATGGATGTGATGCTCATATCTGATGATGGATGGCAATGGACCACATAGAAAATGGATGTTGAAAACACAGTCCATGCAGCGAAATATGATGGACCGAGTAAGTTCAAATTCCTCGGGAGCAACTTCGACCATGTTCTTCTTATGATCATAAGAGTCTTGACAAGCATCGCATTGAATTTCACAAGAAGATTTCTCCACTAAAGACAACAAATGGTCATGACTTCGACTTCTTACTCTTGTGTCAAGGGAACGACATTCTATACACAAGTTTAAGTTACAACCATCTTCATGACAACTGTACATGACCCTACAATCTTTTTTGCAACAACGTCGACAAGATCGAGGGGGACTGACCTGGAGAATCAGAGAATAATGGTGTGAGTGAAAGGCAGGTTGAATTTTCTGTGGCAATTCTGCGCATGCTTTATGGAGAAAATTCTCACACCTTATGGACGTGCAAGAGTAGGCTGGACCGGACCAATCTGATTGGCATGCAAAGCATTTAGCTTGACTTTTCAACCAATCAGGGTGCTCCACCAGGGTCATCGCTTCTTCATGGCATGCATATCGAACGAAACTGCGATCTTGGCCGCCATCAACGACGTCGGACGTTATGGTTGGTAGTGGGATCACAGCGCATGCCATATGCATGTAGGAATCAGAACACAACTGGTCGCAAGCGTAAACAAATTCGTCATTATCGAAAGGCTTCTGGCAGTAATAGCAGCAGCTGGTGTCGTTGAGTGATCTCTTTTCAAGCAAGAGAGAGTGGTGTGGATGCAATGTGTGGTGCTTGATTTGTTCCGGCCGCTCCGCACATTCTATGTGAATGATCCAGCTATAGCAGTCCCAGCAATGGTAAATGGATTCCCCTGTTCGGATTTTACGATTGCACATGTTGCAAGAGACTTCATATGAAAAATCCCACATACTCAAAGGATGCTTGTGACTGAAATGTTTAAACCCCATTTCTCTCTCAGTTGAATAGAAGAACACAAGGAACGATCATATATATATATATATTGTACTTTCTGCTTGGGCTTCTAAGGCACGAACCATGCTTTGTTGTGCCCCCACTCAACTTATAGTTAATCTTTAACTTTCCCTAGCTATATATTTCTTTTCTTTTCTAGTGGTCCCACTAAAATTATAGTTTTCTCAAACAATGCCCCCCACTATTAAAACATTTTTTTTTTTTCTCATTTAACATTTAGGCTATTCTTTTTTTTTTTCCTCTTTTTTCTTTCGTAACAAGATCCCGGTTAACATTTTGTTCTTTTTCTACCCCACCACTTTTATTCTCGTTATCTTTTATCAAAAGTTTTGTCTGCTAATAAGATTTAACAGCTTCAATAACCTAGCACGCTAAGATATACCAACTTAGGTTTATTAATGATTAATTATTATGAATATTTACTTATAATTTTCTTTATTAATTAACTTTGGAACAATTATGAAAAAATAATTTTATTTAAAAAAATTCATATGTCCGTAGAATATTTTTATTAAGTTTTAAAACTCACCAAGATTTTAGTAGTTACATAATTATTAAATGACAACATTATATTAATTGAATAAAAAATCAATATATCAACCAATAACAATTGAACGTCAAATTTTGACATTTGCTATACTAAATGGAGTATATATATAATCCAAAAATAAATAAATAAAAAGAATTGCTTTTTTTTTTTTTTTTGTTGGGGGCCTAAAATACCCAATTTTTGTTCAGTAATGTAATCAAAAACTGATATTTGGTTTATTGAGTTTTCTTTTAAATGATTTGAATGACCTATTCTATTCGTGAAACATAATGACAAGGATATAATTCCTTTTTCAATTCTTTCTTTTTTCCTTAATTATAATGATATTCTCAGTCTACTATTCTCAATTACTTTTTTAAGTTTATAGTTTTGGCTTCCCAACTTAAGAAGAAAAGAATAGTTCTGCTCTAAAAAAGGGCAAAAGGATATATAGTTCTCGTCTTATACTTTTTCCTTTTTCTTTAATTTGTTCTTCCTTCTTTTGTTTCTTACTTTTAAGTGTTTCATTTTTTTTCGCTCTGATATCTAACTTAAAATATCTCTAATACCCCCAAAAGAGAAAATGTGGTAACAATTAATTTGACATATTTATGTTTTTTTTGCTATTATTTAATATTTGCTTTTATTTTTAACCTTCATACTTTTCTAATTGGATGTCAAGAAAAATGAAACTATTGTAAGTTTATAACTGAAATAATAATTTACAGATATGCTTTTTGAAAGATAATTATACAAATCACCCAACACAAAAACCCCCACTAATGACAGTGGACGGATAACGAGCCGCCCGCCTTCAGCCCAAATGCCTTGTGGGCTGTCCCTTGGTTGGACAGCCATCTTTTAAAAGATTGATTTAAAATATTAAAAAAAAATAAAATAAAATAAACTCCTACCCAATGCGAAATATTTACGTAAATGCCTAGTTTAAGTATTTGAAAAAGAAAGTCATTCTTCAATTGAATGTTACAATTAATTTGGTGCCTAATTTAAATAAATATAGCATAAGCCAAGATTTCAATCATTTGGTTGATATGTCGACCTATTCCTTTTCAAAAGTAAAAAAAGAGATACGCCGACCATTTTCACTTACATTTAGGTTTCTCTCTCTCTCTCTCTCTCTCTCTTTTTCTTTTCTTTCTTAGTATCCCAGTTAACATTTTCTTCTTCATTTCTTCCCCACCACTTTATTCCTCTCCGATTTTATTCTTGTTAATACTTATCAAAAGTTTTGCTTTCTAACAACGATTTATTGGCTTTAATATACCGAGCACGCTAAGATATACCAACTTAGGTTTATCGATTAACTGTTATAACTTTCAAAAAAAAAAAAAAAAAACTGTTATGCATATATACATGGTAGAATTAACAAATAAAAATATAATACTCAGATAAAAGATGACAAAAATATTATCATTATTATAAATAAAACGGCATAGCACGAAACAAAAAAACCAATCGCACAGAAGAGTCATTGCCAATAGTTTTATCTTTAATAATTCACTTTGGAACAATGACACAAAACTAATTTTATTTAGGAAAATTCACATGTTCGTAGAATATTAAGTTTTGAAACTAATAAAACGTAAAGATTTTAGTATTTAAATAAGTTAAAAAAGATAACATTATAATGATTAAATAACTAATAAATATCAACTAATAGTAAATAGTAACCAAATATTAAATGTTGGTAATTGCTATACGTGATGGTAAATTACCACAAAGTATAACAATTATCAGATTTAGTATTGAAAAAATATATTATATAAGAGAATGATTTTCCTACCAGATGTCAAAATGTATTTTGAGTATGAATTGGACATTATTATTTACATCATAGATGCTCTTATTAATTAACTGATAATTCTCTAACCACCTTATATAAGGTCGAAGTCACTTCATTAAAGCAGATATTGAGTTTGTCTTTTTAAGGGAATATTGAGCTTTCTTTTAAGTGACTTAAATAACTTACTACAAGGATAATTCCTTTTGCAATTCTTTCCTTTTTCCCTTCTATGCCTTAAAGATATTCTTTTGTTGAATGAACTTTTTTAAAGAGATTCTAAGTTTACTATAGTCAATTACTTTATTAAACGTAGTTTAGACTTCCCATACTTCCCAACTTAACGGAAGAATGTGGTACGGATTTCAAAAAAGTGAAAGTTTGGTATTGGTAAAGTTTGGTATTCTCAGTTACTTTATTAAAAGTTTTGTTTGCTAATTAAGATTTAACAGTTTTAAAAACCTAGCACGCTAAGATATACCAATTTAGGTTTATTAATGATTAATTATTATGAATATTTACTTATAATTTTCTTTAATTATTAACTTTGGAACAATTATGCAAAAATAATTTTATTTAGAAAAATTCACATGTCCCTCGAATATTTTATTAAGTTTAAAACTCAGGAAGATTTTAGTAGTTACATAATAAAAAAATGACAACATTATATAACTGAATAAAAAAAATCAATGTATCAATCAATAGCAATTGAATGTCAAATTTTAGCATTTGCTATATTTGATGATTAATTATCACCAAGTACAGTAATAATTACTAGATTTAACTTTGAAAATAATATTATATTATAGAGTGATTTTCCGGCACATAATGTGCTTTCATCTATGAATTTGATAAAAGATAGTCTTGATTAACTAATAGTACTCCAATCAACTTAAGAAATGTGGGAGTTGTAACGATCCGTGCCTTATTTTGGAATGATATTGTTCGCTTTGGACCTCGTGTCGCACGATTTTGCTCTTAGGCTCACCCTAAATGGTCTCATACTATTAAGAGGTGGTCTCTTTACTTATGAAACATCACATATATCCATTTCTAAGTGATGTGGGACCGCACAGCTTACCCTTTTCCTTGTAGGAACTATTGACCATCACAATTACCCCTCCTTTTGGGGCCTAACATCCTCATTGGCCACATTTCCAGTTGGGTATAGGTTCTAATACCATTTATAACCATTGGATCAAAAATTCCTATTTTCCTTAACAAATAATTGAAGATAATTCTAGATATTATCATCATTATATGAATTCTTGGACTGCTAACTCAACATAACAGTATTTTTCCATCATCTTCCACTAACACAATTCTCATAGTCCCATACTGTCAAAAACCTAAGCAGTATTAATTTCTACTACATAGAAAACTTAATCTAGAAGGCTTTTTACTGAAAAAGTAATTCAGTAAAAATTTCATCTGACGTCAAAACTAATCCACCAAGTTTTCAAACTAAAAAAGTAACTCAGTAGAAATTTTATTTAACATCAAGACATATCCACTTAATCCCCGTATTGAAAAAACAACTCAGTGGAAATCTAATCTGATGTCAAGACTTATCTATTAAGTTCACATACTGAAAAAGGTAATCTATCTAAATTTCATTTGACTAAAAAATTGATGACAAATCCTTTATACTGTATTTTTATGTACGGAAATATTTTGTCTAGAACATTACAAGACTGTTAATTCTCATACAACTAAAACAGTTGAAATATTATATTTGATGATTTAATAATTTTTATACACATACAACGATGGGTCACTTTTTACTATTCAAATCTTTTTGAATAATAATGTTTGACCTAAGCTAATTACTATATGACAGGAGTTACACGCAATAATTTTGTTATACATATACACGTACACATAAAAGTGGAAAAATCAAAAGAAATGGGTCGGTTCTCAACTAGTTGGCTAAAGAGATTATTTTATTTTAAGTTTCTACAGTCTTTCTAAGGAGCTTTTTGACGAGAACAACAACAATAATGACATTTCTTAAAAAAATCGTAATCACAATAATTAGTCAATTCAAAGTCCCTATTTCCTTTCCAGAAGTAAGAAACAAAATGGCCACAAATATCAAATTTGGTGTATATTATCCACAAAAACAAATAAAAAGAAATTGCTTCTTTTTTTTATTTTTTTTGTTGGGGGCCTAAAATACCCCGATTTTGTTTAGTAAGGTAATCAAAAAGCAGATATTTGGTTTATTGAGTTTTCTTTTAAGTGATTTAGATAAGTACTTATTATATTCATGAAACACAATGACAAGAATATAATTCATTTTGCAATTCTTTCTTTTTTCCTTTGTCTTTCTTAAAGATATTCTAAGTCTATAATTCTCAATTACTTTTTTAAATTATAGTTTTGGCTTCCCAACTTAAGAAGAAAAGAATAGTTCTACTCTTAAAAAGGGGGAAAGTATAGTTCTCGTCTTGTACTTTTCCTTTGTTCTTTAATTTGTCCTTCCTTCTTTTGTTTCTTATTTTAAGTGTTTCTTTTCACCCCCTGATATCTAACTTAAAACATCTCTAATACCCCAAGAGGAAAAATGTGGTAACAATTAAATTGACATGTTTATGTTTTTTTGCTATTATCTAATACTTGCTTGGATTTTTAACCTTCATACTTTTCTAATTGGAAGTCAAAAAAAAAAAAAAAAAAACTATTATAAGTTTATAACTAGAGTAACAATCCAGATATGTGCGTTTAAAGGACAATCATACAAATCAAGCGATATAAAACCACATGCTAATCATAGTGGACGGATAACGAGCTGCGTGCCTTCAGCCCAAATGCCATGTGGGTTGTCCCTTGGTTGGACAACCATCTTTTAAAAGATTGTTTTAAAAAAATCTCCAATACAATGTTAAATGTTCATGTAAATACCTAGTTTTAATATTTGAAAAAGAAAATCATTCTTCAATGGAATTGTAACGCCTCTCCTGAGTAAGCAGCTCAAAAAAAACATTGACTAACTAAAACCTCATGCTAAACAGAAATAAATACTATGTAGTTGAAAACTCAATATGTCATCGAGACAAAAATGTCCTTATGATACAAAATCTCAAATCTCAAAAAAACTACTAAACCTGTCATGGGACTCGAAAACCTCTAGCTCAATCAACTTCCTGATCTTACTAACCCTGCAAACTGTATCACAAGAACTATATGAACTAGAGCTCAATAAGTAAACCACATAACTTTTTTCACATTAAATACTTCTCTTTAACTTTAACTTAGAGTCCTCTAGTATAATGTTAATCTCTTGCTATTAGTATTTTTCTGTGTGGCCCCTTTTTGGAACTCTTTTCCTCAAGGATTTGGCCCTTTAATCTTCATCTGGGTTGGTTTTAATAAGCATGAGATTTCACACCATACATAAAAATAGTTTCTTTCAACCTCTTCAAATCATGACAATAATAAGCAATAACATATGATAATAATAACAATAACATAACTAAAAACGTGCTCCAAAACATAATATTGTTCAAATAATGCAGTGAAAGATATACTTACATCAACTAGCTGCTTGCTAGAGAGTGGAAACGATTCTCTCTATTTTTTTTTTTATCGCCTCCTTCTCTTCTTTCTTTTTCTTTTTCCTCTTATTTCCTTTCTTTCACCGTTTCTCCGTACTTGATTTTGCAGCAAACATCTTATATATAATGGTACAAAATGAAGAGTTGAAAGCTCTTGCTGAAACTTGTTTTGATATTAGGTTATGATAAATCGACAGCAAGCTTTCCTACGTGGGTTTAGTTTTAGCTGTAGACTTCACACAAGTAGTCCTTTAGTCTACATATATAGCCACCAGATGCTTGTAAGAAGACTAGTCATCTCTTAATAGCCACCTCATGCTTTACAAAGATGTCCATCATCAGAAGCTCTCATTGCGTATATGATGAGTTGAAAATCTCACTCACCACTAGTTTTCTTTAAAACATCTATGGTCTTCAACAAATTTTACTAAAAATAAAGTTAATATTCAAATAATCTTAATTTAATTTCTAACTAAGCCAGTAGCTTAATTTTGTGGGCTGTTACAGGAATGTCACACTTAATTTGGTGCCTAATTTAACAAAATATGGCATAAGCCAAATTATCATTTGGTTGATATTTCGACCTTTTCCTTTCCAAAAGCAAAAAGAGACATGTCGACCGTTTTCATTTCAATTTAGGCTCTTTTTTCTTTCTTAATATCCCTGTTAACATTTTGTTCTTTATTTTTTTCCCCACCACTTTTATTCTCGTTAATTTTTATTAGAAGTTTTGCTTGCTAACAAAGATTTATTGGCTTCAAAAACCAAGCACTCTAGGATATACCAACTTAGGTTTATTGATTAACTATTATGAATATTTATTTATTTTCTGTTGATGTCAGATTTCGTACCTCATCTCTCACCATACACATGTCCCCAAATACGTCATCGGAGAGCATAAGATGACTCGGAGACAGGCAGCTCAGAAGACCTGGGAATGGCTAGCGGACAACAACAAAATGACTGGCGGACGACTAATAGATCAATAGAGGCCAAATAAGGAAAGTTGACTTCATGGGTAGAAATAAGGAAACTGAATCCAGTATATCAAGCGAGGAAACCAGCCCACAAGCTCAGATCTTCTCAGAAAAGGGCAACTATCCTTCAACATTCAAGTAATATTCTACCAGAATCAGGCAACTCAAAACAGCCAATCAGTCCTTATAAATGGAGGCTTACTCCACAAGCCTCGGGATCCAATCTCCGGACGTTCTACTCAACATACGCAACAAGATACACATAATATTCCCCTCATCTCTATGTATCATTTTCCATCTCTATCTACCCCTTTCTTACTGAAGATCATAATTGCAATGCTCTTTTGCACATAATGGAAGCTCCCGGAAGCACTACAGAGGACGTAGCCTAGAGATTAAAGGCGAACCTCTACAAAATCGATTGTCTCTGTTTCCCTTTATTTTTCCTGCAATTTACTTTATTTTCTGCAACTCACTAATGACACGCCGACGACTCACCCGTCGTCCTGTTTCGATCATTGGCCCTTATTTTTTTTATTGTAGATTTGACGCTCTACATTTTCTTTAATAATTCACTTTGTAACAAGTACACAATTTTTTTATTTAGAAAAATTCGCTTATCCCAACAATATTTTCATTAACATTTGAAATCGTAGAAGTAAAGGCTTTTAGTATTTAAATAATTTTAAAATGACAATGTTAGGATGATTAAATAAAAAGTCAACGTATCCAATCCATAATAATTAAATATTAAAATTTTGAATTTATTACACTGGCTGGTAAATTATCACCAAGTAGAGAAATTGTAAGATTTAACATTGAAAACGACATTATATTAGATTAATTTTTCTACACAAAATATGACTTTGACCAATTAATTTTACATTATTACATTAGAGATGATCTTTTTCCTTTCTTAAGATCCCAGTTAAACGACATTATATTAGATTAATTTTTCTACACAAAAATATGACTTTGACCAATTAATTTTACATTATTACATTAGAGATGATCTTTTTCCTTTCTTAAGATCCCAGTTAACATTTTTGGTATGTTTATTTATCAAGAGTAGGGAATGGGAGTTAATCTCTTGTTTTTTTTTTTTTTTTTTTTTTTTTTTTTTGGAATGAGAGTGAGAATGGTGGGTTCCCACATCAATTTGTGATTAAGAAATGAGATTGGCAATCCCATACCCCTTCCGAATTGTGATTCTCATTCCTACTATTAACTATTAAATTACCATTTTATCCTTAGTTTATTTACAAAAAATTGTATTAAAAAATAATAACAACCTATATTAATTATTTTTATTAACTAAATATATATATTTTTATTAACTTAATATTATATAACTATCCTAATTACTATTAACGTTATTAGAGTAAATAAATAACTTTTTTTTATCATAATATATTATTATGTTTCTATTTGTATATTTTTTATACTTTACTTATTTTAATTCTTTTTTTTTTTACTCTTTTATTTTTTTAAACAAAAAATTACACAATTAATTTTATTACCTTAATATCATAATGATTATTTTACTTTTGATTACTAGTATGATAATAAATTAAAAAAACATTAATCATTTTTTTTAATTTTTGAAAACACAATAAATAAAGGAATATACAAGTAAATTTATAGCAATTAACTCCGATTCCTGTTCTAAGTAAACGCATGAATGGAATTGACAGTGATTCCGACTCCGATTCCTGAAACCCAAGTAAACATCATATTCTGACTCTGAATCCTGATTCCGAATCCAGCCCATTCCGAATCCTATTCACTCCTATTCATGCTTACTCCGATTATGTGTAAGTAAACATGCCATTTGTTCTTTAATTTCTCCCACACCACTTATTCATTTCCTCTCCATATTAATTCTCGTTATACTTTTAGGAATCAAAAGTTTGGCTTGCCACTAAAGATTTATTGGCTTCAACAACCAAGCACGCTAAGCTATGCCAACTTAGGTTTATTGATTAATCATTATAAATTACTTATTTCTTTAATAATAATTCACTTGGGAGCAATTACACAAAATTAATTTTAATTAAGGAAAATTCACAAGTCCCTAGGATATTAAGTTTTGAAACTGTATGAAGCAAAGCTTTTAGTATACAAATAAGTTAAAAATGATGATATTATAATGATTGTATAAAAATAATGCAACGCATTAATCAATACAAATCAAATATCAAATTCTGAGAATTGCTACATGATGGCGAATTTCCATTAAGTATAACAATTACTGGATTTAGTATTGAAAATAATATTATATTAGAGAGTGACTTTCCTACTAAATGTCAAAATGTGCTTTGAGCATGAATTTGACATTATTTACATCGTAGATGCTCGTAGTGAATAATTAATACTCTAACTAGCTTAGAAAGTTCAAGTCACATCACAAGAAACAGATATTGGGTTTATTGTTGTTGTTGTGGTTTTTTTTTTTTTTTGGCATATTGAGCTTCCTTTTACGTGACTTAAATAACTTATTATATTTGTGATACATAGTGATAAGGATAATTCTTTTTGCAGTTCTTTCTTTTTCCCTTCGTCTTTCTCAAAGATATTCTCTCTCTTTTTTTTTTTTTTGGCTAAAAGTTAAAGATATTCTTCTGTGAATGAACTTTCTTAAAGATTTTCTAAGCTTACCATTCTCAATTACTTTATTCCAAATGCAAATTGGAATACAAACATTACATTTGAATCAAATACCAAATTGAATAGGTGATCCAAACGAAATAATAAGGATAATTCCTTTTGCAATTCTTTCCTTTTTTTCCTTGGTCTTTCTTAAAAATATTCTAAATCTACTATTTTCAAATACATTATTATGCTTAGTTCAGGCTTGCTTCCCAACTTAAGAAGAAAAAGGATAGTTCTTGCTCTAATAAAAGGGAAAGGATGGCTCTTGTTTTACATTTTCCTTTTTTCTTTAATTTGTCCTTCCTTCTTTTGTTTCTTAATAAATTTTTTTCCCCCTGATCTCTATAACATTTTTAATACAATTCTCAATTTTTAAATAAATGCCAAGTTCTTATATTTTAAATAAGAAAATTATGCTCCAAAACAATGGTATACGTACGTAATTTGGTGCCTAATTTAACCAAATATAGCAAAAGCCAAAATTTTTATTTGGCTGCTTAATTTGGTTGATATGTCGACGACCTTTCACTTAATAATTAGATTGTCATTTTTCAAAACATAGAATTTATGACGAAAAATAGTTGTAATATCTAAAAGAACATTGTGCATCAGAGTACAAAATGTAACATTAATATATCAAATATGCCATTTTAAACTTTTTCATATTTCGTTAAAAAAAAAACATTAGAAATAATAGTATTTGTATTAGAAATTATTTTAGAATTGTCGCCACTGGTCACAGTTGATAACCTAGAACTATATTGTGAATCCTCACTTAAATCTGTCATTTTCTTTTTTAAATTGAGACTGAAATTCAAACGCCAGGATCAACCATTCAATCAAATGATATTGAGCATGTTTCTTAACTTTTTTTAAGAAACAAGTGTGCTATTTGTTTGCAAAATTGTGCTAAATTTTATTTGTGACTATTCTACCAAGATATCTTCTTTAGGTGGAGAAAGAATCCACACAATCAGATTTTTTTAGTAACATATATATCAAGAGAGAATTGGATTTGGTTAGACAATGTGTGGTTTGAAAACAATGATCAGTTATTTAACAAGTTACATAATATATCGTTAAATTTTCAATATAATTTACACAACATCTAGTTTCGTTCAAGTAACTCTTACCTTCTGCTAGACTATATATGCAACCAACATAAATCTATCATTGACAGGGTAATTAGTTTGTTCTTTTTCCCAACTCTCAACATATTTTTCCACTTTTACCAAGCTGACCACATTTTAAATAAAAATAAAAAATTAAACAACAGCTTTGTTGGTTGATTTTACCTTCACTAGGAGGTAAAAGAAGACCCATCTTCCTCTGTTCATCTAAAGACAGGCCCTTGAAGTTCTTTAAACTTGATCAAGTAATTCAATAGCTTTATGTCGTAATGTAATTTCTATATTTATGTATATATATATATTTTTTTAAAAAAAATTTACAGCCATCTCACTTTGTGGCAAAACTTTGGTAAACAAATTCCAATTCTAACAAGGCGCGTCATTTTGTATCAAAAATTTGAGACTTAAAACATTCTCAAATTTACCAACATGCTAATTCTAAGGATTATGCTGACATTCAGAGCCTAATAACTCTGAACCTTGAATCGGTAGCCTAAATGGGATCATAACGCAAAACGAACGAACCAAATAGCAAACTGAAAGTTAATTAAAATAATAATGCTGAAACAGAAATGGGACCCAACCAAAGAGTTCATATTTCGCAGTCTAAGAGCATCAACGACTGCAAACCGGTTGAAACCATGTTAAAATCCGCATAACAGATGAAAAAAAAAAAAAAAAAAACCGAAAAGCTACAGCCCAAAATTCTCCAAGTTCAAGGACCTTACAAGATTACTCTACTCTTGGCGATTATGGCAACGAAAAATTGAAACTTTCAGCACAATCTCTGTTCGAGAATTCTTATCATTCAGCTCATAGATGCAGACATCTCCGCAGCCTAGAGAGTTCTCCCTCAGAAATTTAGAGTACCCTCCACACAGAAAATGTCCCGTGTTGCAATCTAAGAACTGCACTTGCCACGATCTATTCCCCACTTCCAGTCTTATAATCTGTGGCTTCTGCTCAATATGTCGCTTCACAAAAGAAGTCGGCAGACGCTGCAAAAACGAAAATAGTTGAAAAACTGTCATTCTTAACCGGTGAAGTGATGGAAGTGGGAAATATAATTTTTTTGGTACTGACAAGGAAACTAACCGATACTTTTATATAAAATATGTTAGCTAGCGATTGATGTCTATTCATATATATATACACACACATACACACAAATAACATCCCGTTATCAATTAAAATATATCAGGAGATCATTACGAGCTTATGTAAATATTCTCCTTGAAGCATACTGATTTAGTTACGTGTCACGATTGATTTGAAGAAGGGATTTTTGAAAATAACTTGCTGGCTGCTTCAAAAGCTTCACTATTCTTAAGACGCCTTCAGTGGGCTGTGCAACAGCTGTTTGGTTTCCAGATTTGGAGTTCGCGAACTTGCCTGTAGAAAAAACACAGACGATAAACAGTGCTTAATCATATGCTAGAAAAATATCAGATCTTTAATACCTTTAGATTGGCCTTTCTCAGCATCGCCTTTTCTTCAAGGATGTTCAGATTTTTCCTCTTCAGCTCGGCAGAGTTGATGAATGCCAAAGTCATCATCGCTAGTACATTCAGTCTTAATCTCAGCTCCTATGTATTTCTTCTGCTCATCTCTAGTAGATGAATTCTTCCCAGCTGAAATGTAGCAAAGCTTACGTACAAGTAATTCAATACTTCAGTCAGTACAGACCGAATTGAAATTTTAGCAATTTTGTTTCCTTCTTACTGACCGTGAGGGCGATTGGCTGTATAACTCATCAGTGACTCGGGAAATGGAACTAAAACGAAATTTTGTTTCCATTAATTAACTCAAAGGTGCAACCGTCGCCTACTGCCAAATTGTTGTCCCGAGCAAATTTCACCCAGCCAGCTCTATGTAGAAGGGCTCTTTGTCTACCAAATTTTCTGACACACAAAATCTCACAGGCCAAGTGCTTCCACCAGACACATGTAGGATAGCATCACTTGATTGAGAATATAGATGATTCTTCCAAATCTCGGACGGAAGATACTAATAGAATTAGAGCATAAAACAAAGATAAAAAATTAAAGAAATGCTAAAAAGAAAACATAAAGGTGAAAAAATAAAAAATAAAGTTCAAAGTGGAAACACATTTCAGAGTAACAAAAGAAAGCAATAATACTACAAACCATCAAGCTTTTTTTCTTTTTCTTTTTTTTTAAATATACAATAATATATCTACATTGAAAGCTTACCAACTCGTGAGGATCAATGACAACTGATCGTTCCATGATGGCCACAAAATATGGGTTTTGTGAAATGCAACGGCCGTCGCTCACTACATTCCTAACGTCTTTAGAAGGAGTCTGTGAAAGCGTGCCTACAAGAACCTTTGGCTTCCTCCCTCTCCGTGTGGTAGATTTATCTGCACTGGCCGTTTTCCTACTTTGACCCTTACCACTGGTTCTCATTCTCTTGTGAGGTGCAGAAGATGGTCACGGAGATTCCTCCTCATTATATAAACTGTTGAAAATAGCCAACCCTTGTGTATTTAGTTAGAAAGTTATTTGCTTTCCTAGAATAGATTATTTCTGTTTATGTTTTTCCTTTATTAGTCTTGATAGTTTCCTGTTTTAGTGGAATTCCTATTTTATTGGAATCAGAGCATTAATTTTTCAGTGGACTGGTATGCCGGCCACCAAGTGTATATATTTTAGGTTGTATATTGTTGTTTATCAGTGAATAAGAAAATCAGAGAATTCTTCTCATAAAATTCTACATGGTATCAGAGACAATCTCTGAACCCTAATTCTTTTCCGAATTCCTCCCTTGCCGTATTCTCCTCATGACAAATACAGCATGGCTTCAAAATCCTCTTCCTCGGAAGTCACTTCCAGATCCGAGTCTGATTCTCCTGCTCCCGTTATTTCTGATTCTTCTTCTTATAATCTTGTCACAAGCCATAAACTTCAGGGCCATAATTTTCTCCAATGGTCGCAGTCCGTCTTCATGTTTATTTGCGGCAGAGGAAAGGATGGACATCTCACTGGCGAAACCACTGCTCCAGAACCGGCATATCCCAAGTACCGAGCCTGGAAAACTGACGATCATCTGGTTATGTCATGGCTCATAAATTCCATGACCCAGAGGTTGGAGAAAATTTCTGCTCTTCAGAACAGCCAAGGAGATCTGGGAGGCAGCCCGTGACACCTATTCCCAGCAACTGAGAACTCCTCAGAATTATTCGAGATTGAAACCAGATTATATGATTTGCGAAAGGAAGAATCAAGCGTAACTCAGTATTTCAATGCCCTCACACGCTGTTGGCTGCAGTTGGATATGTACGAAATTTATCCTTGGGAAATGCCCTGATGACTCTGTTTTGTACAGGAAGATCGTAGAACAAAAGAGAACCATCCGGTTTCTCCTCGGCCTCAATAAGGAACTGGACGAAGTGAGGGGGAGAATCATGGGGATTAAACCCCTTCCAACCATTCGGGAGGCTTTCTCTGAAGTTCGCAAGAGAAGAGAGTAGAAAGAAACTGATGATGACGGATAAGAACACCACACCAAATGTTGAAGGATCTGCCCTATACACTCATTCTTCGTCTCAGAATAATAAACGTCAGAAAACCCGACCATGGTGTGAGCATTGTAAGAAGCTTGGTTATGTGAAGGAGACATGCTGGAAAATATACAGCAAGCCTGCAGATTGGAAGCCTTCCAGCCGAAGACAGGATAGAGAAAACCGTGCAAATGCTGCTGCCACAACTGAGAACAATGCAGATTTTAGCCCTTTCACCAAGGAGCAAATTGAGGCGCCGCAGAAAATACTTAGCAATGTTTCCAGTTCCGGACAAGCATCTCAAAGCCCAGCCGAAAAGCCTACCAGCCTTCTAGCACACCAAGGTATCCTTTCCTATGCTCATGTTGCACAAAATGCTTCCTCTAAACCGTGGATTGTAGATTCGGGAGCCTCGGATCATGACTGGAGATATCAACATGTTCAGAAATTACAGCCCATGTGCGAATCATTCCCCAGTCCGAATAGCTGATGGTTCATTCTCACAAGTTGCAGGAACCGGATCAGTCCAATTAACAGAGAATCTTCATCTTTACTCTGTTCTTAGTTCCTAAATTAGGACTACAATCTACTCTCTATCAGCAAACTTACCCGTGACTTAAATTGTGTGACTAAATTCAATTCCAATTGTTGTGATTTTCAGGCGGTGGATTCGGGGAAGGTGATTGGCAGTGCTGAGATGCATGGTGGACTCTATTTGCTCAACGGAAGTAATCTCCTTGGTAGACAAGTTCACCGATCAAGTTGTGTGTTTCTGAGTCTAGTTCAAATTCTGTCAATCTTGTTTCCAATTATGTTTCGAGTCAAGTCATGTTATGGCATTGTCGCCTTGGTCATCCAAACTTTGCATACATTGAAAAAACTGTTTCCACATTTGTTTATCAATAAAAAATTCTAAATTTTATCAATGTGAAGTTTGCCAACTTGCCAAACATACTAGACATGTATACTCTAGTTTACCATACAAGCCTTCTCATCCATTTTCGGTAATCCATAGTGATATTTGGGGACCCTCAAGAGTAAAAAATTTAAATGGAGCTCGATGGTTTGTGTCATTCATAGATGATCATACAAGAACAACTTGGACTTTCCTTATGAAAGAAAAATCTGAAACAGCCACTATATTTCAATCATTCCATTCCATGATTACTACTCAATTTCAATGCCCAATCCAGGTTCTTAAGACTGATAATGCCAAGGATTATTTCAATTCTATCCTTGGCTCTTATCTTTCCACTCATGGAATAGTTCATATAAGTTCTTGTGTTGATACTCCTCACCAAAATGGGGTGGCTGAGAGAAAAAATAGACACCTACTTGAAGTAGCCCGTGCCATTATGTTTTCAAATCATGTGCCTAAACACTTTGGGGGGAAGCCATACTCACTGCAACATATCTCATTAATAGAATGCCTAGTCGAATCCTAAAATTCCAAACTCTACGTCACAGTCTCATGAAAACCTACCCACACATTCGGTCTTTCTCTACCGATTTACCTCTAAAGATCTTTGGGTGCACGGCTTTTGTTCACATCCACCAACAACACCGCACCAAGCTTGATCCCAAATCCCATAAATGCATCTTCCTTGGTTACTCATCTAATCAAAAAGGTTACAAATGTTACTCCCCGATCACTCGGAAAGTATATAACTCCATGGATGTCACCTTTTTTGAGACTCAATCTCATTTTCCCAACTCCGAAATTCAGGGGAGAGCTTGAGGGAATATCAGATTTGGGATTTTCTTCTTGAAGACCCAAATTCTGCTACTGAATCAGTCCCCACCGATCCTGTTACCCAACCGGTCTCCACTAAAAATGTCCCAACCGAACCTGTCTTTCCCATTCCTGCCACTGAAACCGAACCTGTCCTTCCCATTCCTGCCACTGAAACCGTCCCTAGTCCACATCAACTTGACACCACTAATCATGAACTTCGTGTCTATACCAGAAGGAGAAGACCAAGTGAGCATATAGAGAACACAATGCAGATCCGTGACTGTCAAGAGCCAGAACCAGATTCTCCTGCATTTGATAATCACAATGGTATGGATTCTTTATCTCATGATGCTATTGTACCACTGGTTGATGATTCTAATCAGCCAATTGCTCACAGAAAGGGTGTCCGAGGGTGCACTAGTCATCCAATTGAGAGATATGTAGCCTATGGAAAGTTACTCCCATCTTACAAGGCGTTTGTATCCAATCTTGATAGTGTGCAGGTGCCTAACTCCATCCAAGATGCTCTAAAGGTTCCAGCATGGAAACAAGCAGTTGAGGAAGAAATCCGGGCTCTAGAAGTCAATGACACGTGGACACTTACAGAATTACCTCATGGCAAAAATCCTGTAGGTTGCAAGTGGATATTCACAGTTAAGTATAAAGCCGATGGAAGTGTTGAGAGATTCAAGTCCAGACTTGTGGCAAAGGGCTTCAATCAATCATATGGAATAGACTATCAAGAAACTTTTGCACCCGTTTCCAAGCTCAATACAGTTCGGGTTCTGTTGTCTCTGGCAGTAAATCTAGATTGGCCTCTATTCCAACTTGATGTCAAAAATGCCTTCTTGAATGGGAACCTTGAAGAAGAAGTCTACATGACAATACCTCCGGGCTTTGAAAACAGTTCAAACAACAGGTTGGTGTGTAAGCTGAAGAAATCCTTGTACGGATTGAAACAGTCTCCTCGTGCCTGGTTTGACAGGTTTGCCAAGATTGTAATTACAAATGGATACCATCAGTGTCAAGCTGATCATACACTATTCATCAAACCCAATTCTGAAGGTAAGGTAGCTATCCTCATAGTGTATGTAGATGATATCATCTTAACAGGTGATGACTCAGAGGAAATCATCAGACTCAAGAAGATGCTTGCTACAGAATTTGAGATCAAGGATCTCGGGGCCCTTAGATACTTTCTGGGAATGGAGGTAGCTCGGTCTAAGGAGGGAATTGTGTTATCTCAGAGAAGGTACATTCTAGACTTGTTAAGCGAAACCGGCTTTCTTGGGTGTAAACCTGCTGACACCTCTATGGATCCTAACAAAAGGCCAAACAGAAATGAAGAAAGTAGTCCAACAGAGAAGGGAAGATATCAGAGACTTGTGGGAAAACTGATCTACCTATCTCACACGAGACCTGACATTGCCTACTCAGTCAGTGTAGTGAGCCAGCACATGAATAATCCAAATGAGGATAATTTGGAAGCAATCCACAGAATCTTGAGATATTTGAAGATGACTCCCGGACTTGGTTTGTTCTTCAGAAAATCTGAAACTCGTGAGGTAGAGATATACACAGATGCTAGCTGGGCAGGAGAGCTAACTGATAGAAGATCAACCACTGGTTATTGTTCATATGTCTGGGGAAATCTCGTCACGTGGAGTAGCAAAAACAAGCAGTTGTCTCTCGAAGCAGTGCAGAATCAGAATATCGTGCTCTTGCTCTCGGAATATGTGAAGGAATGTGGCTTCAAAGGCTGTTAAGGGAACTTCGGGTTGAAACACGAGACACAGTCAAGATGTTAGTGACAGTCAGGCAGCTATTAGCATAGCCAAAAATCATGTGCATCATGACAGAACAAAACACATTGAGATTGATCGACACTTCATCTCAGAGAAGGTCAACAACGGGATTGTGCAGTTGAGCCATGTTCCAACAAAACTTCAAATTGCTGACATTCTCACCAAAGCTCTTCCAAGGGTCAGCTTTGATGAGTTAAATTCCAAGCTTGGTTTGTATAGTATATACAATCCAGCTTGAGGGGGAGTGTTGAAAATAGCCAACCATTGTGTATTTAGTTAGAAAGTTATTTGCTTTCCTAGAATAGATTATTTCTGTTTATGTTTTTCCTTTATTAGTGTTGATAGTTTTCTGTTTTAGTGGAATTCCTATTTTATAGGAATCAGAGCATTAATTTTTCAGTGGATTGGTATGCCGGCCACCAAGTGTATATATTTTAGGTGTATATTGTTGTTTATCAGTGAATAAGAAATCAGAGAATTCTTCTCATAAAATTCTACATAAACTGTCAAAGATCTTAATTGTATCATCATCATCTGAACTATCAAACATCTGAAATATGTCATTATCACCTTCAGCTTCTTCCTCTTGGACCCATTAACATCAGGCTCATCATGATGGGAAGCAATAGAAGGATAAGATACCTCACAAGTAGATAAATCACAAATTGCAAGTTGGAATTTGGAATTCCCTTTGTATGTGAAATAAAGCAAGTACCCGAAGCCTAAGGAATAGTGCTTCACAAATTCTGCCCAACCTGCCGCAACCAAACCTTGTTGTCCCTTTTCTCCAAACCTATTTTCCATTTTTAACCATCGGGAGGACTAAGAGACACTGTAGTGGATAGATTTTCTCCGAATAGTCTTGCAAAACTTCTTTGGAAGCCCCTGCATACATCACATAACATTATCGGACACAGGATTTAGAGAAACCCACCAGAAAGTAAAAGGAAAAAAAAAAAACGATTTTGCAATGGAATACAATCATAACTGCTTAATTATGCGGAACCCTGGAGCAGTGTATTATACAGTGTGACCTTCCTTAGGGTAAACTGGCAAAAAATTCATGTAACTCACAAAAAATTACAAAAGGAAAACGATAGTTGTGCAAGAAAATATTAGAGCACAAAGTGGCCTCAGATTTTATCTTGTACAAATCCAACAGAATGTTATACTCCTGAAATATGTATTTCCTAACAAACTTTATGTATCAAGGTTCCTTCAATTTAGTACTAAAACAAAATGCATGCCTCAAGATCCATTTCGTTACTAAAGAAAAATAATAATAATACATATGATGAACGGTGTCACACTGACTTCTAAGTTTTTGAACTACACCAAGTAAGTTCATAAATTGAGCCTACAGAAAACATCAACCTTCTAAGTTCATAAGCTGTTTCATTCAGTTACTCTCTTGAATAAATTCTAGGTTTCATGGTTAAAGGCATTGAAGGAAAAAAAAAATGTTCAATTTATTTTCTTTTTTCCCATTTCGTTATCCCATATAGAAAGTAACAGAAGAAGCAGCCGGGGGGGGGGGGGGGGGGGGGGGGGGGGTGGGCGGGGAACTTAAGGAAATAAAAGAAAAGAAAAACACAGCACTTAACACTCAGCAGGACACCAAAAAAAAAAAAAAAAAAAAAACCTCTGCTAGCACCGAAGCATACTTGATACAACGATATAAAACGATATAAATCTGGGAGAGAATGCAGTCCAGTGAGTACAAAGACATCACCGGGAACGTGAACCAGTAGAAAACCACACCCACTTGACGTTCAAAAAGCTTCATCTAGGGAATCTTGTGTTTTTCTACATCCTAACTACACCAGCATTTTCAAGAGTTAATCTCTTGAAAAAACTCAGGGTTTAACGGTTAAATACATTAACGAAAGTAAAATATTTCTTTTTTCTCTTTTGTTATCCCAGAAGAAGAGAGACACAACAAAAAGAAAAGAAACTAGAACAAAGTACCCAACAGAGCAACAAAAACCAAACTAAACAATAACAGCATTACAAAATCAACCAAACTCTCTTCTAGTGCTAAAAAGCATAGACTACAAGAATAGAGGATAAATTTCTCCATTTTCTCTCTGTTCTTCTTCTGGTAAAAGAGTAAACTAGGATTTTCATCTAATGGGAATTTTTGCTAGTAATCCCAACCTGGTTTGGTTTCAGACGAAATCCTAATTTCTATGATTAAGCTGTTAATAATGAGAGATTCAAGAAATCAACCATAACCGATTTTGGTGAAACAAAGGAAATCAGAAAGAAGAAAAAGGTACGATTTTTGCTGAAGAAGTACGAGCTTACCAGAGTACGTCAATGTCAGAGACTCAGAGACTGCTGCTCGGTTCTCGCATTGGTTCTCCGATTGGCCCCACCTCCGCACCGAAGGAATCGATTTGAATTCGGCTCCCATGCCATTTTCCGACGGAGGAGAAAGATTTTCCGGCGGCGATTTCCCGATGATTTTGATCGCCGCCGTTCAGTCGTCATCGAAGCCCAAAAAAAAAAAGGCGCGAAAATGGTGAGAGACAAGACAACTAAACAGAGGGTAGCTAATTGGTTGAGAAGAGGTAACGACACGTCGCTGCTTGGCTTCCATAAAACGCCACGTCGTTTATGGGTGCAAATTGAAATAAGAAGGAAAAGCAGGTGCATGTATCAGTGTAGATGAATTTAAATATGAAAAAACAAATGATAATTGGCCGTGATAATCCTAATCAATGTGCAAAAATCACGGTATTGATTAATTTATGGCAACTTATTAGAGCCAATGAGATAGACATTGATTTTTGGCAACAATACCATTCTTTGTGGTTGTATAAATAGTCTAGTGGTAATTTCGTTCTATCATAAGATACAGAGTTCAAATATCTCAAATCTCCTACTCCCAAGTTCAAAAAAGAAAGTAGTATTTAGCTTGGATTGGAGAGAGATTTATGATTATATCTCATTCTTATTAGTATGTTTCTTAATATATATATATATATATATATATATAACTATACCCCATTTAGATTATAAATTTGAAACGTAATTGAAACAGTAAATTTAAATTATTATGAGTGAAAATATTGTAAAAAAATCTTTTTAAATAATGACTAAAAACAGTCGAAGTGTCAAACAAACTACATATGTAAATATATATATATATATATTATATATAGAAAGTAAGAAAAAATAATAATTTCATTAAGATTCGGTTCATATAGAGGAGACATTTGCATGAATCCTGTGGATTAATCGGAATAAAGTATGGGACATCACCGTTATTATAAAAAGAAAGTAAGAAAAAAGAATGAGTAAGAGCATAAACTGTTGTAAAATTTTGCCTTGATGTGTATATGCATCGACTTTCATAATGTCATGTTAATGGCCATCATAGATAGGGCCTCACTGTCATTACATTCCACTCGCAACAAATGGTTTAGTAAGAGAACATATTACCAACATTTATATATATATATTTAAGGTATCAATCAAGAAAATTTTAAAACCAAATATGGGGGGAAAAAAAGTGAATAAATGTTCCGATTTTTAAATAAATAAATAAAAGGTTTCGATATCTCATTTTAAAAGAAATTTTGGCATGCCATAATCTGTTAGATCTCGTAGGATGGAAGTCTTAAAAGTACATCAATTTCAAGTGTTTGCACAAAAATTTACACCTTGTTTTAACTCAGTTTTAAACATTTTTCTGGAATGTTTTTTTCTCACAAAAATTTGAATCTACTATTTAAATTGTGGATTGAAACTATAACGCAAACGAAAAACTAAGATAACTATGTGATTAAATTCAACTTAAAACCTGGCGCAAGAAAAAGCTACATTGGCAGGACTACTCATGTACACATATGTGATACAAATCAATAATTTTTTTTTTTTTTAAAGGTTAAAGGGTTATAGGGAAAGGGGATATTGTATCTAGATAATCTTCGGTGATATCGTTGTCCTGTATGATAATATAGATCCCTCATAAAGTGAATTATCCATATATCCTGACCACCAAAGTGAAACAGTTCAAACTCGTATCTTTGATAAGGAGAACAATCCGTCTTACCAGCCCGCCTAGTTCTTTGGTAGTAAATCATTAATTTGAAGAATCCTAAATCCTAACCCACTTCAATCCATAATAATCTAGTACATGGAAAGTACTTTTGTTTTGCTTATCTAATCGAAGGCCTTATGTTCTTTCAACATTGATCAGACAATCTCAATTAGGTGCAAACCCACGGCACGACACAACACAAATTTTCAATAAGACATGTCACAAAAAATCACATTAGAAAGCAAATCGCATAGCTATGTGGCTAATAGCTATAACTCGTGACCAGATCTAGACAACTAACTAGAAATTTTTTTTTTCCCTAACAAAAAAGACTATATATATTTTTTTCTTTTCCTTTTTCCTTCCTAAGTATGGATGATCGAAAAGATACAACCTTGAGGAATTTCAGGAAATTTCCAGTAGTCAAGTAGCATAAAATTTGAAATGTTTCTGCCTTTAATACAGGAACATTGAACATAACAAACCTACTAAAACAAAACATACATAACTAAGTTCAACTCTCAGCCAAGATGATACTACTTCGAAACTATAACACGAACTAATAGTTAGGCGACATTATGTCGAAAAAGGGAAACCTTCATCATCACTCCGCGGTGATAATTCCTCTCAATCAACTCAAAGATGCAGATGTCTCCTGAATGCAGGGAGTTTTCCTGCAGAAATTTATGGTACCCTTTACAGAGATAATATCCTGATTTGTAACTTGAGAAATGAACAAGCCACCGATTATTCGCTATTTCAAGTCTAACGATTTGCGACTTTGGTTCAAGATATTTCTTCACAAAATTAGCAGGCAGACGCTGCAAAAAAGAACCATTGAAGAGACACTATTAATTTCTGAAACCTAAGCAAGCGAGAAAAAAATTGTGTTTTTGGCAAGGAAAATTAACCATTTACTTGAAGATGTTAGCTACGGATTGATGTCTATCCATGAAAATATATTCTCTTCAATTAAATGGTTTACTTATTGTGAGGGACTATACATTTTGTAAACATATTAATTTGTATAGGAAAATGTGAGTACCACTTTATAAGAATTGTCACACGTGATTTGAAGAAGGGTTTCCACAAGAGAATTTGCTGACTGTTTCAAAAGCCTTGCTATCTGTTATAACCCTTCGAGTGCGCTGCCTAGAAGCTGTGACCTTGCCTGTACACAAAAGCAGTGGATAAGCAGTACTAATTCATTTGTTAGTAAAATTTTGAGTTCTTTGATAGGTTCTAGATTTACCCTCTTGGCATCAACTTTTTCTCGAGGATGTTGAGACTTTATCCCTACAGCTTCGCTCTGTAGATGAAGGCAATAATTATCTCCTCGGGCTCTTTTTAAAAGCTGAGCACTAGCTCTGGTTCTCATTCTCTTGCGAGGTGGAGAAATCGGTGGCAGAGATTCCTCTGCTCTGTTGGGAATTGTCCATATATCCTGACCATCAAGGTGACACAGTTCAAACCCGTGTCTTTGATAAGGAGAACAAACCGCCTTACCAGCCCGCTTAGTTCCTTGGTAGTAAATCATTAATTTGTTGAAGAATCCTAAATCCTAACCCACTTCAATCCATAATAATCTAGTACATGGAAAGTACTTTTGTTTTGCTTATCTAAACGAAGGCCTTATGTTCTTTCAACATTGATTAGACAATCTCAATTAGGTGCAAACCCACGATACGACACACCTCAAATTTCAATAAGACATGTCGCAAAAAATTACATTAGAAAGCAAATCGCATAGCTATGTGGCTAATATCCATAAACTCATGACCAGATCTAGACAACTAACTAGATTTTTTATCTAGATTTCCTACCAAATAATACTTTTTTTTTTTTCTTTTTCCTTCCTCGGTATGGACAATCGAAAAGATACAACCTTGAGGAATTTCAGGAAATTTCCAGTAGTTAAGTAGCATAAAATTCGAAATGTTTCTGCATTTAATACAAGAACACAGAACATAACAAACCTACTAAAACAAAACATACATAACTAAGTTCAACTATCATCCAAGATGATACTACTTTGAAACTATAACAAGAACCGATAGTTAGGCGACATTACATCGAAAAAGGGAAACCTTCATCACGACTCCTCGGTGATAATTCCTCTCAATCAACTCAAAGATACAGATGTCTCCGAAATGCAGGGAGTTTTCCTGCAGAAATTCATGGTACCTTTACAGAGATAATATCCTGATTTGTAACTTAAGAAATGAACAAGCCACCGATTACTCCCTATTTGAGTCTAACGATTTGCGACTTTGGTTCAAGATATTTCTTCACAAAATTAGCAGGCAGACGCTGCAAAAAAGAACCATTGAAGAGGCACTATTAATTTCAGAAACCTAAGCAAGCGAGAAAAAAATTGTGTTTTTGGCAAGGAAAATTAATCATTTACTTGAAGATGTTTGCTACGGATTGATGTCTATCCATGAAAATATAGTCTCTTTAGTTGAATGGTTTTTATTGTGAGGGACTATACATTTTGTAAGCATATTAATTTGTATAAGAAAATGTGACGTACCACTTTACAAGAATTTGTCACACGTGATTTGAAGAAGGGTTTTCCAGAAGAGAATTCGCTGGCTGCTTCAAAAACCTTGCTATCTGTTATAACCCATTGAGTGCGCTGCCTAGCAGCTGTGACCTTGCCTGTACACAAAAGCAGTGGATAAGCAGTACTAATTCATTTGTCAGTAAAATTTTGAGTTCTTTGATAGCTTCTAGAATTACCTTTCTAGAATTACCTTTTTAAAAGTTGAGCACTAGCTCTGGTTCTCATTCTCTTGCGAGGTGGAGATATCGGTGGCAGAGATTCCTCTGCTGTGTTGGGACAGGGTGATGAACTGCCCAAGATTTGAACTGAATCATCATCATCATCATCATCATCTTTGGTTTCTCCCTTATTGGGCACTCTTGGGATTCCCTTTAACCTTCAGACTCGTCTGAATGGGCAGGCATAGAAGGATAATCTATCATAACAAGTAGATGAATCACAAATTGAAAGATGAAATCGAGAATTCCCTTCATGTCTGAAAATAAGCAAGTGCCCAACGCCCTAAGGAATAGTGCCTTTGCAAATTTCGGCCAACCCTGATTCTAGCCACACCTTGCGATTGCTTTTCTTCAAACCTATTTTCCATTCCGAACCATAGGGAGGTTTGAGTAAGATCGATTTGGCTAGAGTTCCACCATATGAGCCTCGCTACCCTCTTCGGAAGCTTCTGCCATTCATCACAGATAGCGTTCTTCAGAATACACAACTTACCTACAATCCAAAAGTAAAGGGAAAAACAGAAAAGAGCACTATTCCTTAGGCATCGGGCACTTGAAAGCTTAAAAAAATTAGTGCAGTACACAGTGTGCTCTTCCTTATGGGTAAGTTTGCAGAAAATTCGCACATCCATGGAGACTACAACCAAGATTTCTAAAGGAAACAGTACTAATGCAAGAATATATTAGACCATAAGTGGTCTTAGATTTTATCTTGCAAAAAGCCAAGAATATGTTCTGCCACTAAAATATGCATTTTATAAAGTTTCTTTTTGATTAAAACTAAAACAAAGTCCATGCCTTTAGCTCTGTTTATTTATGTTAAGGATGAAAGAGTAATCAGTCAAGCATTGGCTTCTAAATCCCTTTCAAGAGTTACTCCGATCATCCCTGTTTATAATGGTTGAATTCATTAACAAAAATTGAAAAAAAAAGTTCATTTTTTTTTTTTACTCGAACAGAACAACAAAAACCAAAGCAACAATAACAGTATAACAACCAAACTCTCTTCTAGTACAAAGCATAGGCTACAACAGAAAAGGTGAAAAAAAAAAAAAAAAAAACGTAGTTTACTGTTGGGATACAGTACAAAGACGTGTTCATGGACACAAACTAGTAGGAGACCAGACCTAGTTTACTGTTTGGCCATGGAATTCTTGAAAAAAGACCAAGAAAAAAAAAAACAAATCAACGACATGAAATCTATAAAAAAAAAAAAAAATCAAACCCAACAAAAAACAAAAAAAAAAAAAACCACGAACAGATGTGTTGACCAAAAAAAATCATCCTTGTTACAGCTGTTCTTCAGACATACAAGTCTGAGAAACTCACAGAAAAATAAAAGCAGTTTCTTTTCATAAAAATGAAAATTAAGGAGAGGAAATGAACAGAACCCACATGAGAAAATCTACTGATACGAAGAGGTGGCTTACAAGCTTCTCCTTCTTAAGAGTTGTTTTGAAAATTATGTTGAAAAACTCAAAATCAGTCGACAAACCTTGCCCCATCACCCAGAATCCATCGCAGAACAAAAAAGGGAAAAAAAATAAAAAGTTCTTTCTCTTCTCTCTCTCTCTCTCTTATTTCAAAGGGAATAGTGAGTGTGGTTAACAAAAAAGCCCCTTCGGTCAAAACAACCTAGGGTCAAAGAGGACAGGATTTGTCCCTTTCTCTCTCTCTGTTCTTCTTCTGGAAAAAAAGAGTAAACTAGGGTTTTCATCTAATGGGAGTTTTTGCCCAATAATCCCAACCCTAGTTTGGTTTCAGACGAAATCCTAATTTTTCTGATTAAGCTTTTAAATAACGAGAGAGTTCAAGAACTCAACCATAACGATTGTGGTGAAACACAAGGAAATCAGAAAAGAAAAAGGGTACGATCTGTGCTGAAGATAGTACGAGCTTAAAGAGTACGTCAATGTCAGAGACTCAGAGCTTTTTCCCCATTGGTTCTCCCATCGGCTGCCACCTTCCGCACGCAGGAATCAATTCGAATTCGGTTCCGATGCCATTTTCCGACTGCAGAGAAAGATTTTCCGGCGGCGAATTTCCGATGATTCGTATCGCCGCCGTTCAGTCTTGTCGAAGCCACTGAAAAAACATGAATAAAAAAAATTAAAAAAAAAAGGCGCGAAAATGGTGAGAGACATGAGAACCAAAAGAAAGAGGGCAGCTGATTGAAAGCTTGGAGCTTTAACTTTTTCTAGGAAGAAGAAAGAAGCAAAAGCATTTACAATCAAATCCCAAAGTCAAAAAGTTTCATCTTCTTTGAGAAAAAAGCACAACCCACCAACTGGTTGTGATTCAGAAGTGCCCTTTCAATGTTTTCACAAAAAAAAAAAAAAAAAAAAAAAAAACCAAAAATAAAATAGAATAAAATCTCTCCCTAAAATCCTAAGAAAAAAATAATAATAATAACAGTAATGAAACAAAGCAATAGTTTTCTGAAACCAAATAAAAATAATGAGAAACCTGAGACAGATGCTGAAAACCCATCTCGTTAATCGCCATTAAAGTGGGTTCAGACAATCCCAAAGAAGTGAAAGCCTCTGTGCTCATAATCCCATGCCCAACACCACTACCCTTCACCTTCTTCTTTTTCATCTCCTTCTCTTCTTCTTCTTCTTCTTCTTCTCTTCTTGTGGCTTCGCTTCTTTCTGTTAAACTTCGTCTTCTTCTTCACTTTGTCCTTCTTAGAATTCTCTTTCTTCTGAGTCTCCTCTGCTTCTTCTTCTTCTTCTATTTGTTGGGTTTCGTCGGGTTTGGGATGCTGAGAGTCAGAGGGCTTCTTGGGTCTGTTTCGCTTGCGCTTTCTCTTCTTGGCCTCGTCGGAGGTGGCGGAGGAACGGGAGGGCTTTGCTCTGAGTCGTCAGCCATGGTGTTGTGTGCGAACGGGCCGGACGTTCGTTCGTGATAGCAAGTCGCGTGTGGGAGTGAGAGCAAAACCTTTTTGTACGTGGTTTTCTTTTTGCACATTTGCCCCTTAAACTCTTATATTTCTAAAAATACCCATTAATTTATAAGTTCGATTATGTTCTCCTCAAAATTTATTGGGCAGAAGGATCTCTACCGGTAAAGTCTTTTTTTATGCCGTTGAGATTTTAATCGAATGGTTGAAATGTTGTTGGTGTACCATACTTATCGTACACCTTACCCATATTACCCTTCCCACCCAAGGTCTTCTCCGTCGCCGGTGACTTTCTCGCCGCTGGTGACGGACTCCAGCAACCCACCCCCGACGCCGGCGACCCACCCCCGGCCCCCCCCACCACCTCCCCAGCCCCGGCCGCCCCCCCCAGCCCCGGCCCCCCACTCCCTACTCCCGACCTCGGCAACCCCCCCAGCCTTCCCCCACAGGCCCCTCGGCCCCAGCACCCCCGCGTCCCCCCACCCCAGGTCCCCTCCCCAACCTCCCCACCCCCACCACCCCCCACCCCCCCCCCCCCCCGGCGCCCCCCCGACGGGGACCCTCCCACCCCCCCTTTCTCTCTTCTTCTCCCCTTTCTCTCTCTTCTCCTCTCTCTCTCTTCCCAGCCCGTGCCCTCCCCCCCACCCCCCCCCCCTCGACAGGGACCCCCCATCCCCTCTCTCTCTCTCTTCTCGCGTCGGGGTGGGGGGGGGCCGCGAGCCTGGAAGAGAGAGGGGGGGGGGGGGTCCCAGTCGGGGGGACGCCGAGAGCGCCGGGGGGGGGGGGGGGGTGGGGGGAGGTCGGGGAGGGGGACCTGGGTGGGGGGGCGGGGGGGTTGCCGGGGTCGAGGAGTGGGGGCTGCCGGGGCTGGGGCCAGTGGTGGGGGGGCCAGGGCTGGGTCGCCGGCGTCAGGGGTGGGTTGCCGCGTCCGTCGTCGCTGCGAGAAAGTTGCCGGCGATGGAGAAGACTTTGGGTGGGAAGGGTAATATGAGTAAGGTGTATGATAAGTATGATACATCAACAACATTTCAACCGTTCGATTAAATCTCAACAGCCTAAAAAAGGCTTACCGATAGAGACCCTTTGGTCTCTACCACAGTTCTCCCCAAATTTATTATTATTATTATTATTTATATTATTACAATGTGCTCAATTTTATGCTCACTTCCCGTTGACTCGAGGACATAATAAACCCCACATTCTACTTATACGTGCACGGAAAATTTCTTGTCAAGTCAAAAATTTCCAATCCAATCTTCAAAAATTTAAATGCTCAACCTCAAGTAACTTAGCATATTAAAGCACATAACAATAATGAAAATCGTTGGGGACACCAACTCTAATATCAATTTTTGAATACAACCTTATTTACATATGAGTTATCGTCCTTTTATTATTAATAAATATTTAAAGTATTATCAAATCAATTGGATCTATCTACTAATGAAAATATAACAAATGAGTTAGTACTCAAAAATTGATATTAAAATTGTGTCCCTAATACTACTCTACAATAATTTAAATGTTAAGTTATGCACCTTAATTAATGTTAGTACGAGGATCAAACTTGACATTTTTTTTAAGTATATCTTGGGATTTTCACAATTGTAATTTGAGTTATCATAAGTTTCTTTATAATACTATACCATCGTTAGAAATTATTGTGAGAGAGATTTTAAAAAAAAATTGAGTGTTTGAGAGTGGATGAGTGTCTCTTCATCATAATGAACTACTGACATAATCTCAATTGAGACGAACATCTATAAATCTCGTGTGTTCTTGTTTATTTATTCATTTTCTTTTACGATTTTTATTAATTTTAATAATTTTGAATTACGACGTCTAATCCATAAAATTAATAGTCCTATTGAATCATCATTTTTTTCTTTGAAGGAAATTGAATTATCATTTTGAAACTATTTTGAATATTATTTTAAATTTTTTTAACAATGTTTTTTCGCACCAAAATTAAAGTTATTACTCAATTTTAATTTTTAAACCTACAATCCAACAGAGTTTAAAAGTTAGGAGGTAAATTACCGAAAAAAAAAGAACAAAAAAAAAAAGACAATTTATTATAATCAAAAGTTTTGGAGGTAATAGTTATAGTTTCCATAACGTAGTGGTTTGTTTATTATTGTATGAAGTGGTGCATTGAATGAGACCCATAGGGGTGGATGGATTGGTAAGGTTAGTGACTTTACTAGCTTCTCCCCTTTGTCTATCCGAGTTCAACTTCCGTTGCTTCCTCTTAGGCCTCGCTCCAGCTTTTGCTATTGAAGTATTGGTTTTGTGATGGCATAGATCACGGATGGCCGACTGAGAGAAATTAATATAACGAAACTGTCTCCCTACCATATCTAGGGAAATGACTCCTACCTGTTGGGCTGAAAACCTAAAAATGATAGGACTATCTCCATATCCTTTTTTATTCACCAAAAAAGTTGTGCATTGAATGTGTTTATGGGTTTTAAATATTAACAGTTTTCAATAAAATAATTAAAATAAATAACAGAATTTTAAAATGGGTAAGGCTGCGGTAAAACCCCTTTTATATACCCTATCGATAGAGCTCATTTTTAAACCGTTAAGATGTAATCGAACGATTGAGATATTGTTGTGTACCATAATCATCATACACCTTACCTCATATTAGTATAGATTAATAAAAAAATTAAA
>BKCH01000483.1:2500-5000 GCA_008635985.1 Ficus erecta
AACCAGTGTGACTTCGAGTCCCTCCAGCTCAACTAGGACCATAATTCCTGGATTTATATGCGAATCAAGATCGAGAAAAGGAAGTTTTCCAATCATTGACTCAAACCCATTGTCAAACCCTACTCATTGGAATATGGAGGTACTTATGGCAGAACGGGCCGATCTGGTCTTTCGCAATAAAGTGATAGATGGAACTGCCATTAAACGACTTATTAGTAGATTAATCGATCACTTCGGAATGGCATATACATCACATATTCTGGATCAAGTAAAGACTCTGGGGTTCCGGCAAGCCACTGCTACATCCATTTCATTAGGAATTGATGATCTTTTAACAATACCTTCTAAGGGATGGTTAGTCCAAGATGCTGAACAACAAAGGTTAATCTTGGAAAAACACCATCATTATGGAAATGTACACGCGGTAGAAAAATTACGACAATCTATTGAGATATGGTATGCTACAGTGAATATTTGCGACAAGAAATGAATCCTAATTTTCGGATGACTGATCCTTTTAATCCAGTCCATATGATGTCCTTTTCGGGAGCTAGAGGAAATGCATCTCAAGTACACCAATTAGTAGGTATGAGAGGATTAATGTCAGACCCACAAGGACAAATGATTGATTTACCTATTCAAAGCAATTTTACGGGAGGGATTGTCTTTAACAGAATATATCATTTCTTGTTATGGAGCCCGCAAAGGAGTTGTGGATACTGCTGTACGAACATCGGATGCTGGATATCTTACACGGAGACTTGTTGAAGTAGTTCAACACATTGTTGTACGTAGAACAGACTGTGGCACCATCCAAGGGATTTTTGTAAGTTCTCGAAATGGGATGATGTCGGAAAGAATTTTTATCCAAACATTGATTGGCCGTGTATTAGCAGACGATATATATATAGGATCGCGATGCATTGCCGTTCGAAATCAAGATATTGGTATTGGACTTGTCAATCGATTCATAACCTTTCAAACACAACCCATCTCTATTCGAACTCCCTTTACTTGTAAGAGTACGTCTTGGATCTGTCGATTATGTTATGGCCGGAGCCCTACTCATGGCGACCTCGTCGAATTGGGAGAAGCTGTAGGTATTATTGCGGGTCAATCTATTGGGGAACCCGGCACTCAACTAACATTAAGAACTTTTCATACCGGTGGAGTATTCACCGGAGGTACTGCAGAACATGTGCGAGCCCCTTCTAATGGAAAAATAAAATTCAATGAGGATTTGGTTCATCCCACACGTACACGTCACGGGCATCCCGCTTTTCTATGTTCTATAGACTTGTATGTAACTATTGAGAGTGAAGATATTATACATAACGTGACTATTCCACCAAAAAGTTTTATTTTAGTTCAAAACGATCAATATGTACAATCAGAACAAGTGATTGCTGAGATTCGCGCGGGAACATACACCTTTCATTTTAAAGAGAGGGTTCGAAAACATATTTATTCTGACTCAGAGGGGGAAATGCACTGGAGTACCGACGTATATCATGCACCCGATTTTACATATAGTAATGTACATCTCTTACCAAAAACAAGTCATTTATGGATATTATCAGGAAGCTCGTACAAATCTAGTGTAGTTCCTTTTTCACTCCATAAAGATCAAGATCAAACGAACATTTATTTTCTTTTTCTTTCTGCCAAAGGAAAAGCTATTTCTAGCTTTTAGTAAATACAGTAAATAATGATCAAGGGAAACACAAATTCTTTACTTCGGGTCTTTCTGGTAAAAAAGAAAGCAGTATTCCTGATTATTCAGAATTTAATCGAATCATAGATACGGATCATTCTAATCTCATATTTCCTTCTCTTCTCTACAAAGATTCTGATTTATTTTTATTGGCAAAGAGGCGAAGAAATAGATTCATCATTCCATTCCAATGGATTCAAGAACGAGAGAAAGAACTACCGCCTCGTTCCAGTATTTTGATTGAAATACCGATAAATGGTATTCTTCGGAGAAAAAGTATTCTTGCTTATTTTGATGATCTTCAATACAGAAGAAAGGGTTCAGGAATTACTAAATATGGGGCTATAGGCTTGCATTCAATCCTCAAAAAAGAGGATTTAATTGAGTATGGAGGAGTCAAAGAACTTAAGCCAAAATACCAAACGAAAGTAGATCGATTTTTTTTCATTCCCGAGGAAGTGCATATTTTACCTGAATCTTCTTACATAATGGTACGAAACAATAGTATTATTGGAGTAGATACGCGAATCACTTTAAATACAAGAAGCCGAGTAGGCGGATTGGTCCGAGTGGAGAAAAAAAACAAAAGGATTGAACTTAAAATCTTTTCTGGAGATATCCATTTTCCTGTAGAGATGGATAAGATATTACGACACAGTGGCATCTTGATACCACCGGGAAGGGTAAAAAAAGATTGAAGGAATCAAAAAGATTGAAAAATTGGATCTATGTCCAATGGATCACACCTACCAAGAAAAAATATTTTGTTTTGGTTCGGCCCGTAAT
>BKCH01000483.1:10000-20000 GCA_008635985.1 Ficus erecta
GCTGGATTGGCCGTAGGGCTTGCTTCTATTGGACCTGGAGTTGGTCAAGGTACTGCTGCGGGACAAGCTGTAGAAGGGATCGCGAGACAACCAGAAGCAGAGGGAAAAATACGAGGTACTTTATTGCTTAGTCTGGCTTTTATGGAAGCTTTAACAATTTATGGACTCGTTGTGGCATTAGCACTTTTATTTGCGAATCCTTTTGTTTAATCCTACAAATAAAAGTCCATATATATTTATTTTTTTATTTCCTTGGACTTGCTGCTCTTGCTTTTTTCGAATTATATTCAGATTTCAATTTTGTTCGGACAACAACCCATGTAAAGTACTTATTGGGGGAAAAGGAATTGGCACACCAATTCGCTTTCTTTTCTTCCTTTACTCTCTTAGTCAATGGAACTTTTTTTTTTAAGTATTGCAACAAAGGAAATATTTCGAAACTCATATATTATAAGACCCGATACCTAATTCTAATAAATATCATTCTTATTTGAAATTTACAATTGAAAACAATAAATAAATAAATTTACATTTAAAAATCAATATTATTTTTTATTCTATTTAGTATTAGGAGTATTTCGAAAAATAATAAGAAAAATACTAGAATAAATATAAAAAATATAGATAATTAGTCTATCTATAAGAATCAGAAAGAGGAGATCTTATGAAAAATGTAACCGATCCTTTCCTTTCCTTGGGTTATTGGCCATCCGCCGGAAGTTTCGGGTTTAATACCGATATTTTAGCAACAAATCCAATAAATCTAAGTGTAGTACTTGGTGTATTGATTTTTTTTGGAAAGGGAGTGTGTGCGAGTTGTTTATTTCAAGAATAAGCTGGATTCAACCAACTGCACTTTATTTTTTGGTATAACTAGGAAAAAAAGGTGCACGATTCCGCGAATTACTTCTGAATAAATTAAGAAATCATATTTAAGAACCATAGCATTTCGTGAGTCATTAGTAAATCTACTTTGATTCTCTATCAACTAATAATGCAGGACCATTAACAGGGTTAAAGCTAAATCTTTTGAAGTCCAGATACAAGCATGGTACTCTTTCTACTACTCTGTTAATACAGAAATGTTTTCAAAACAAAGAGTTGGAATTCTTTTTTCGCTATAAAACACTCATGTCGATAAAAAAATGATTTCAACTTTTTATTTGATTGGAAAAAATTAGAAAAAAAAAAATAGGTATTTCAACCTCCCTTATTTTTCTTTTATCCAATGCTAAATCGATGACCTATGTTATGTATAAAGTAAGAGGAATTCTTTGGATTTGAAGAAAAAAAAAGAAACAACTTTGCTGACAATTATTTCTTTGGTCAGAAGAGTCCTCGGAATATTTTTTTCTTGGATTAGTGATCAGTTTCGATATCTTTCTATTTGAATATGAATATAATATGAATAGAGGACAGGCTCATTACATTAAAAACATTAAAAAAAAAATATGGGAATTATCATTTAAGTAATTGAAGTAATTGAGCGTGAGAGCCAAATGAATTGAAAGATTCATGTTTGGTTCGGGAAGGGATCGTGGAAGTTTTGAAATGAATGGAAAGATAATCTACTTTCATTAAGTGATTTATTAGATAATCGAAAACAGAGGATCTTGAAGACTATTCAAAATTCAGAAGAACTACGCGGGGGGGCCCTAGAACAGCTGGAAAACGCCCGGGCCCGCTTACGAAAAGTAGAAAAGGAAGCGGATCAGTTTCGAGTGAATGGATATTCTGAGATAGAACGAGAAAAATTGAATTTGATTAATTCAACTTCTAAGACTTTGGAACAATTAGAAAATTACAAAAATGAAACCATTCATTTTGAACAACAAAGAGCGATTAACGAAGTTCGACAACGGGTTTTCCAACAAGCCTTGCAAGGAGCTCTAGGAACTCTGAATAGTTGTTTGAACAACGAGTTACATTTACGTACCATCAATACTAATATTGGCATGTTTGGAACCATGAAAGAAATAACGGATTAGTCCTTCTACTGCAGGCATTATTTTTTTTCTTTAAAAAAAAGAATTAAGAAATATTCATGGTAACCATTCGAGCCGATGAAATTAGTAATATTATCCGTGAACGTATTGAACAATATAATAGAGAAGTAAAGATTTTAAATACCGGTACCGTACTTCAGGTAGGCGATGGCATTGCTCGTATTTATGGTCTTGATGAAGTAATGGCAGGTGAATTAGTAGAATTTGAAGAGGGTACGATAGGCATTGCTCTGAATTTGGAATCAAATAATGTCGGTGTTGTATTAATGGGTGACGGTTTGATCATACAAGAGGGAAGTTCCGTAAAAGCAACAGGACGAATTGCTCAGATACCTGTAAGTGAGGCTTTTTTGGGTCGTGTTATAAATGCCCTGGCTAAACCTATTGATGGTCGAGGTGAAATTTCAGCTTCTGAATCTCGTTTAATTGAATCTCCTGCTCCGGGTATTATTTCGAGACGTTCTGTATATGAGCCTCTTCAAACAGGACTTATTGCTATTGATTCGATGATACCTATAGGACGTGGTCAGCGAGAATTAATTATTGGGGACAGACAGACTGGTAAAACAGCAGTAGCTACAGATACGATTCTCAATCAACAAGGGCAAAATGTAATATGTGTTTATGTAGCTATTGGTCAAAAAGCATCTTCTGTAGCTCAGGTGGTGACTACTTTACAGGAAAGGGGAGCAATGGAATACACTATTGTGGTAGCTGAAACGGCGGATTCGCCGGCTACATTACAATACCTCGCTCCTTACACAGGAGCAGCTTTGGCTGAATATTTTATGTACCGTGAACAACATACTTCAATCATTTATGATGATCCTTCCAAACAAGCACAGGCTTATCGTCAAATGTCTCTTTTATTACGAAGACCGCCGGGTCGCGAAGCTTATCCTGGCGATGTTTTTTATTTGCATTCACGCCTTTTGGAAAGAGCTGCTAAATCAAGTTCTCGTTTAGGTGAAGGAAGTATGACTGCTTTACCAATAGTTGAGACTCAATCGGGAGATGTTTCGGCTTATATTCCTACTAATGTAATTTCCATTACAGATGGACAAATATTCTTATCCGCGGATTTGTTCAATGCTGGAATCAGACCTGCTATTAATGTGGGTATTTCTGTTTCCAGAGTAGGATCCGCGGCTCAAATTAAAGCCATGAAACAAGTAGCCGGCAAATTAAAATTGGAATTGGCACAATTCGCAGAATTAGAAGCCTTTGCACAATTTGCCTCTGATCTCGATAAAGCTACTCAGAATCAATTGGCAAGAGGTCAACGATTACGTGAGTTGCTCAAACAATCTCAAGCAGCCCCTCTAGCGGTGGAAGAACAGATAATCACTATTTATACCGGAACGAATGGTTATCTTGATTCATTAGAAATTGGACAGGTAAGGAAATTTCTCGTTGAGTTACGGACTTACTTAAAAACGAATAAACCTCAGTTCCAAGAAATCATATCTTCTACCAAGACATTTACTGAGGAAGCAGAAGCCCTTTTGAAAGAAGCTATTCAGGAACAGATGGAGCGTTTTCTCCTTCAAGAACAAGTATAAATAAATTGATCACTTTAAATCTAATCTAAAAATTATTAAGTAATTAAGTGTATATAAGAAGTGGATCTAATCTCTTATTCAAATCATTCAAAATATCTTTCTTGACATAGACATAGAAATATAAAATATATATGGAAATATATTGCGTCCAATAGGATTTGAACCTATACCAAAGGTTTAGAAGACCTCTGTCCTATCCATTAGACAATGGACGCTTTTCATTTCAATTTTCTTTATTTCTTTTCCCATTTTTTGTTCGGGGAATATGTGAAAGACTTACGGGAATTGCATATTCAATTCAATAATGCATTACATTAATTATAATTATATTCATTTAATCAAAAAGATATTATTTAATTTTTGAAATTTGATTTCAATTTATTAATTTTTATTTTTATAAAAATAAAAAGATTGATAGAAATATTGAACAGAGATAGAAAGATAAAGTAAGCACAAGCGGGTAGCGGGAATCGAACCCGCATCGTTAGCTTGGAAGGCTAGGGGTTATAGTCGACGTTGCTTCATCATTTTTAACGTCTCTAATTCAAAACCGAACGTGAAACTTTGGTTTCATTCGGCTCCTTTATGGAAGATGGATAAATTTCTAGATGTAAGATATGAACGAAATTAAAAAAATTCGACCCATAACATCTATGTCAGCTTTTCTGTCTGAATGTATTCAAAATGACCCGCTTTCTAGACGATCCTTATAGAAAATAGAAAAGAAGGGGATTCTAACACTCTTTTTTCTAGTTACTTCGTTCTCTAATTTCTATTTCCTAGAATCCTTAGGAAAAGCATTTCATTTCGCGACCGAGCTAAAAAATTTATCGATGTCTCTAGTAAACTAAAGTCATTGTTTAATAGCTATTTTGCTTCAATTTTCCCTATACAAAAAATTCAAATTGAAGATTTAGTTACGATTATAAATAAACTTTCTTTCTTTATCCATGGATTCCTTACTCATACTCATTCAATTGGAAGTATTGATCCAATTAAAAAAAATTATGTTTCGTAATTTCATAATCCAATATCCAATTTTTCAATTTATAATTGACTCTTGGATACAAATCACGAGAATGTATATTCTTCCTCGAATTTTTCATTGAAAGGTAAAGGCTAAAATCCTTTTTACGAGATAAAGTTTTTGTTTTGATCGGAATGGGTTATTAATCAAACCGAGGGACCCCTTAACTGTTAAGGGATTAACAGAACGAATCACACTTTTACCACTAAACTATACCCGCTACAATCCGATTATTGTATATAAATCGACTTTTTGTCGAACAAGAAACTTGGTCGTAATCAAAAGTATAGGATCAAAAAAGAATCATGCAAATTAGAGCGTTAACCCAAGGACTTAAGAGATTAGGAAAAGAGAACTCATTTAAATAACTAAATACCAAGTCTTTTGCTGGAGTTTTTTGACGGATATGGGTTGACAAAACTATTTAAGCCGTAACATAAAAATGCATTGTTCAAAAATTCATAGTTGATTTGTTTTCTTATCTTATTTTTTTTATTTACATTTGTTTACTTTAACTGATTTTTTACTGAAAAAAAAGTAAATAAAAGATAAAGCTAAGAAATTAAGATAGGAACTGACATTTTGATTATATATCAAAATAGCAAAGGAACCGAAATAGTCCTTATTATGATTGTTTCAATATCAATAATAAGAATTTGTGTTTTCAAATTAAAATTAAATAAATCATTTTAATTTGATTCCTTGGAACAAAAGAGGCCCGGCCCAGCTAGGTACTGACCAGGCCAAGCCGTGTAAAGAAAAGGTTTCTTTGGACAAAATCAAAGAGGGATCCTTTGTATTTTATTTATTATTATTTAGTTTTAAATATTATATTAGTTGAAAAACAAAACTATAAATAAACTAAAGAAAAAGAAAGGGGCCTTTTTCAAGCCCTAATTTTGCTTATGTAACATAATAATTATCCTTTTTCAATTGGGGGAAAGATGGCTGAGTGGACTAAAGCGTCGGATTGCTAATCCGTTGTACGAGTTTTTCGTACCGAGGGTTCGAATCCCTCTCTTTCCGTTTTCGTCGATAACTTTTTGTTTACTTTCAAATTTTTCGTGAGTTAGTTCTTTATTTAAGTTTTTTTAGTTATTTTATAATAGTTAAAATTATATAGTTAAAAATGTGAAGTAGCTAAAATCCTATTAAGAACATTTCAGAACATTTCAAAATCGAGTAAAAAAAAAACCTTATTTATTTTTATTCTTCACGTCCAGGATTACGTCCCGGATCATTAGATAGAAATCCGAAGATGAATAGAGAGACAAAGAATATTACTATCGTGTAAACAAATAGTTTTAGAGTAAGCATTACACAATCTCCAAGAATTATTTTTTTAGGAAAAAAGAGAATAGATTCTCTATTTGTATATTTGTATTTTATACCGCATATCCTAGTATGTATGTTTCTATTTTTATTTTGACACCAATAAATAAACTAAAGTTCTTTTGATTTGAGATGAGAAATAGAAAAGAATTTTCAAAAAATTCGTTTATAATATTTTTTTTTTTCATATAAATAAAGTGTATTTTTTCATTACCAAAAATATTCTTTCATACCCACAAATTGTGTAAGACTCCAAGAGGTTTTGCAATGGAAAAAGTCAGAATAAGGAAGTGAAACGTGGTGATCCCGATTTATTATGGTTATACCAGAATTTCAATATTTGACTCGAGGTTTCACAGATACTTTAAGACTTATCTGATCTTATCAATTGGTAAATTTTTTTTTTTTCGAATAAATCAGCAATTTGTCTAGGACAGTATTCAAAATCTCATCGAAAACTTACAGCAGCTTGCCAAACAAAAGCTAAGAGAAAAAATAGCACAGGTATTACTGGCATAACATCTACGATTGGATTGAAAAAAGCATAGGCCTCAGGCAATTTGGCGACGAAAAAACTACTTGAATAAAGGACAGAATTAAGACAGATACAGATCAAACTAAATATATTAAGCATAAAATTTTGTTCTTGAGGATAATTGTATTTATTTTGATTGAGTTATTAATAAGTTGAGTTATTGATAGAAGGGAAAATTAATAAAAATAAATTAGATAGACCAAAAGAACTTCTTTGATTTGAACTCGTCCAATCAAAACTCCTTCAACTTCAACTCTCAAATCAAAAGTGAATAGAATAAATCATACTTTCATACAATATCTTAATTGAATTAGATGTAATGATCAATAAATTCATCAGTTTAATTCTATATCTACACATAGCACAATTCTATCAAGAATCTAATTTATTTTATAGATATTTAAGATATTTAGACTGAAGTTGACGAACAACCAATAACAATATTAGTGTTTATTAGTGTCAAGTATAAATGTAAATGGGGCGTGGCCAAGTGGTAAGGCAACGGGTTTTGGTCCCGTTATTCGGAGGTTCGAATCCTTCCGTCCCAGAGCATATCCGTCCACATATCCAAAACAGTATAATAATATCATATACTTAACCCATATGAATCATAGAATATTTGATATATATAATATATATATATTATATCAGAATAAAGGTTACTTTTTTGAAGCTATAAAATTGAAAAAAAAAAAAAAAAAATTGAATTCTTATTCTTAATGAGTCTTCTCTGAATCATATCTTTTTCACAACACGCAGATATAATAGAATCTATTTGTGATCTATAAATATTATTTATAGAATAGCTAGAATTTCTTTCAGTAACAATAGTTTAGTCTATCTGATACATACATAGATTCCATAGTTTTTTATTTCGATTCTTTATTTTTTTTTCAATCAGTATGAAAAAAAAATAAAATATATAGCAATCTAAATCTTCTTTTACATCATTCTTTATCCACTATTTCATTAAAAAAAGAAATTGGATTTTTTTAATCATTGATGATTTAATACAAATCTGGATTTATCTTTCTCGTATGATGATAAAATGCAATGTGGTCTTACTATAAACTATAAACTATAAAATCTTATTCAAATAATGATATGGAGGTCAGAAAATTTTCAATCAATTAGATTAAATTGATGATTTCTTAGGAGTTCTTAGTACTCGAAGAAGTGTGAAATTGGTGAATTTATCCTATCAGGTTACTTGAAGATCCAGATTCAAAGAGAACTTATTTATTTGTTTGAATTTTATTCGTGTTATTTTTATTTATAATTAGTATTTATAATATTTTAAAATATTATAGATTTATATAGATTTATATATTTTAATATTTATAAATATATGTTTCTGGGGTTAATGCTTAGACTTCTTCAGAAACTCTATTTCATATAGAAGGAAAAAAAATAAAGTATAGATTACTAGGTATTGATCGAACCAATGACTATTCATAATTCCATAATGGAATTAATTACATACTGGTTCCAAACTAAAGGAATGTTATGGTAAAACTTCGTTTAAAACGATGTGGTAGAAGGCAACGTGCGACTTGAAGGATACGATCCACTGTGGATTCTTACATCCACCACTTTTTATTATTATATTAGGAATGAAAGTGCTTTTGGCTCGACATCGTTTGTTCTGTTCACTAGAACTCTCATTTTTTTTTTGGGGGGGGGGGGTTGTAATATAAACCGTATCATACATGATGGAGCTCGAGCAGAACGTATTGATTCGTTTTTCGGAGGCAAGAATCTAGGGTTAGTATCAATTAATAAATTGAGACAACTTTGTAAGTCTATTTTTGATATAGAAATCTAAAGGATCAAATTCAAGTAAGTTTCAAATTCAAAAGTAAAATCTTTTGGAATTGGTAAAATCCTTTCGCTCAAATCAAAAGTGTATTACACAAGAATCAACCATTCATATGATTGTTTGATAGAAAGAAATCACAAAAAATGGTGTGTTGCTGCCATTTTGAAACGATTAACTATCACCGAAGTAATATCTAAACCTAATGATTCAAGGCAAAGATAAAGGATCCTAGAACAAGGAAATACCGTTTTCAATTGTCTTAACAACTAGAACTAGATTAAATCAAAATAGATTCGAAAGGAGACAGATAAAAAAGGGATTAGAGACCGCTCAATAATCAATAAATGAAATACTTAAAAGGTTTTCTTTGCGAGTTATACAACTTGAGTTATGAGAGTGCAAATTACAAATATGAAAATCCTTTTTGTTGGGGAAAGAGTAAGAAACAAGTATTTAAATCATATAATAAAGAAAGATAATTCTTGGTCTAATTGATTTGATGATTTTATGGATTTATTTGCCATTCTAATTTTGTATATAAACATAACTTGAATTTTCTTGAGCCGTACGAGGAGAAAACTTCTTATACGTTTCTCGGGGGGGTTTCTCTACATCTATCCCAATGAGCCATTTATCGAATCGTTGCAATTGATGTTCGATCCCGAAGAGAAGGAAGAGCTCTTCGGAAAGTGGGTTTTTATGATCCGATAAAGAATCAAACTTATTTAAACGTTCCTGTTATTCTATATTTTCTTGAAAAAGGCGCTCAGCCTACAGGAACTGTTTATGATATTTCAAAGAAGGCGGGAGTTTTTATAGAACTTCGCCTTAATCACCAAACAAAATTAAATTAATGAAATATAAATATATATAAATTAAAGAAGGTAAGGTGTGGATGATTTGTATAGATTTTTGTATAATCTTTTCTTTGCTTTTTTTTCCCTTTTTCAATTTATATCATATTTCATTTATTTTTTCTACTTATAGAATGTCGTCTTTTATAACGATAAAAATCTATTTTATTGGTTTTATTGATGTAATAGATGAGAAAAATATCGAGAGAATAAACAATTTGGTCTTAAATTTTTGATATTATTGTCATGTCAATGGGTGTTTTTTATTTTTCATTGGAATTCGATGAACAAATAAAAAAGCAAAGGGTTAAGCTTGCTTTTTTTACTTTGTACTTAATATTAATACTTATATTGATTGATATTAATTGAATAAACCTGGGATTTTTATACTTCTTTTTTAATTTATTCGTCCGCCTACACTCTTTTGTATATATGTCAATTATATATCTAGTGCCGATCCAACATAAATTCTTAGTTCTTGGTTTTCATTTTAATAAATTGAAAAATTTAATTAAAATGAAAATTGAAATAATAATCTCAATTTATATTTATAATGTTTTTATATTTCTCCATTGTATTCTTTATTTCAACATTTACATTTATATTGACAACAGTGTATCAAATAAATATAATCCGATTATGGATAAATGAATCTACTTATCTCCGTCCCATAGATTTGATTTTATTTCATTCAAATAAAGGGTTCATTTGATTTGCTGTGATACAAGAAGTCTTTTTTTTTTTAATGATTTTAATAGAATATTAAATTAAAGTAGAATATTCAAATAGAATATATGGATGACATAAGAGACAAGAGTTGATCTACAACTATTTTTATTTTCATCGATTTTTATATCTGAAACTT
>BKCH01000483.1:27500-32500 GCA_008635985.1 Ficus erecta
TGGGGCTCGCGATGGTGGAGGAACTGGCTCGGAAAAAAGAGGGATTCTAGTTGTAAGATATCTAATGAAACCGTCACTGGAATTGAGATCTCATTCAAAGAGAAAGATATCAAATATCTGGAGTTTCTTTTTGTATATTATATGGATGATCCGATCCGCAAGGACCATGATTGGGAATTGTTTGATCGTCTTTCTCCGAGGAAGAGGCGAAACATAATCAACTTGAATTCGGGACAGCTATTCGAAATCTTAGTGAAAGACTGGATTTGTTATCTCATGTTTGCTTTTCGTGAAAAAATACCAATTGAAGCGGAGGGTTTCTTCAAACAACAAGGAGCTGGGTCAACTATTCAATCAAATGATATTGAGCATGTTTCCCATCTCTTCTCGAGAAACAAGTGTGCTATTTCTTTGCAAAATTGTGCTCAATTTCATATGTGGAAATTCCGCCAAGATCTCTTCTTTAGTTGGGGGAAGAATCCGCACGAATCGGATTTTTTGAGGAACATATCGAGAGAGAATTGGATTTGGTTAGACAATGTGTGGTTGGAAAACAAGGATCGGTTTTTTAGCAAGGTACGGGATGTATCGTCAAATATTCAATATGATTCCACAAGATCTAGTTTCGTTCAAGTAACGGATTTTAGCCAATTGAAAAGATCTTCTGATCGATCCAGAGATCATTTTGATTCCATTAGTAATGAGGATTCAGAATATCACACATTGATCAATCAAAGAGAGATTCAACAACTAAAAGAAAGATCGATTCTTTGGGATCCTTCCTTTCTTCAAATGGAACGAACAGAGATAGAATCAGACCGATCCCCTAAATGTCTTTCTGGATATTCCTCAATGTTCCGGCTATTCACGGAACGTGAGAAGCAGATGAATAATCATCTGCTTCCGGAAGAAATCGAAGAATTTCTTGTTTTTGGGAATCCTACAAGATCCATTCGTTCTTTTTTCTCTGACAGATGGTCAGAACTTCATCTGGGTTCGAATCCTACTGAGAGGTCCACTAGAGATCATAAATTGTTGAAGAACGAACAAGATGTTTCTTTTGTCCCTTCCAGGCGATCGGAAGATAAGGAAATAGTTACTATATTCAAGATAATTACGTATTTACAAAATACCGTCTCAATTCATCCTATTTCATCAGATCCGGGATGTGATATGGTTCCGAAGGATGAACTGGATATGGACAGTTCCAATAAGATTTCATTCTTGAACAAGAATCCATTTTTTGATTTATTTCATCTATTCCATGACCGGAACAGGGGGGGATACACGTTACACCACGATTTTGAATCAGAAGAGAGATTTCAAGAAATGGCAGATCTATTCACTCTATCAATAACCGAGCCGGATCTGGTGTATCATAAGGGATTTGCCCTTTCTATTGATTCCTACAGATTGGATCAAAAACAATTCTTGAATGAGGTATTCAACTCCAGGGATGAATCGAAAAATAAATCTTTATTGGTTCTACCTCCTATTTTTTATGAAGAAAATGAATCTTTTTATCGAAAGATCAGAAAAAAATGGGTCCGGACCCCCTGCGGGAATGATTTGGAAGATCCAAAACCAAAAATAGTCGTATTTGCTAGCAACAACATAATGGAGGCAGTCAATCAATATAGATTGATCCGAAATCTGATTCAAATCCAATATAGCACCTATGGGTACATAAGAAATGTATTGAATCGATTCCTTTTAATGAATAGATCCGATCGCAACTTCGAATATGGAATTCAAAGGGATCAAATAGGAAATGATACTCTGAATCATAGAACTATAATGAAATATATGATCAACCAACATTTATCAAATTTGAAAAAGAGTCAGAAGAAATGGTTCGATCCTCTTATTTTTATTTCTCGAAAGGAGAGATCCATGAATCGGGATCCTAATGCATATAGATACAAATGGTCCAATGGGAGCAAGAATTTACAGGAACATTTGGAACATTTCATTTCTGAGCAGAAGAGCCGTTTTCATTTTCAAGTAGTGTTCGATCGATTACGTATTAATCAATATTCGATTGATTGGTCTGAGGTTATCGACAAAAAAGATTTGTCTAAGTCACTTCCTTTCTTTTTGTCCAAGTTTCTTCTCTTTTTGTCCAAGTTTCTTCTCTTTTTGTCTAACTCACTTCCTTTTTTCTTTGTGAGTTTCGGGAATATCCCCATTCATAGGTCCGAGATCCACATCTATGAATTGAAAGGTCCGAATGATCAACTCTGCAATCAGTTGTTAGAATCAATAGGTCTTCAAATCGTTCATTTGAAAAAATTGAAACCCTTCTTATTGGATGATCATGATACTTCCCAAAAATCGAAATTCTTGATCAATGGAGGAACAATATCACCATTTTTGTTCAATAAGATACCAAAGTGGATGATTGACTCATTCCATACTAGAAATAATCGCAGGAAATCTTTTGATAACACAGATTCCTATTTCTCAATGATATCCCACGATCAAGACAATTGGCTGAATCCCGTGAAACCGTTTCATAGAAGCTCATTGATATCCTCTTTTTATAAAGCAAATCGACTTCGATTCTTGAATAATCCACATCACTTCTGCTTCTATTGTAACAAAGGATTCCCTTTTTATGTGGAAAAGGGCCGTATCAATAATTATGATTTTACGTATGGACAATTCCTCAATATCTTGTTCATTCGCAACAAAATATTTTCTTTGCGCGGCGGTAAAAAAAAATATGCTCTTTTGGAGAGAGATGCTATTTCACCAATCGAGTTACAGGTGTCTAACATATTCATACCTAACGATTTTCCACAAAATGGTGACGAAAGGTATAACTTTTACAAATCTTTCCATTTTCCAATTCGATCCGATCCATTCGTTCGTAGAGCTATTTACTCGATCGCAGACTTTTCTGGAACACCTCTAACAGAGGGACAAATAGTCAATTTTGAAAGAACTTATTGTCAACCTCTTTCAGATATGAATCTGTCTGATTCAGAAGGGAAGAACTTGCATCAGTATCTCAATTTCAATTCAAACATGGGTTTGATTCACACTCCATGTTCTGAGAAATATTTACCATCCGAAAAGAGGAAAAAACGGGGTCTTTGTCTAAAGAAATGCCTTGAGAAAGGGCAGATGTATAGAACCTTTCAACGAGATAGTGCTTTTTCAACTCTCTCAAAATGGAATATATTCCAAACATATATGCCATGGTTCCTTACTTCGACAGGATACAACTATCTAAATTTGATATTTTTAGATACTTTTTCAGACCTATTGCCGATACTAAGTAGCAGCCAAAAATTTGTATCCATTTTTCATGATATTATGCATGGATTAGAGATATCATGGCGAATTCTTCAGAAAAGATTGTGTCTTCCACAATGGAATCTGATAAGTGAGATTTCGAGTAAGTGTTTACATAATCTTCTTCTGTCCAAAGAAATGATTCATCGAAATAATGAGTCACCATTGATATCGACACATCTGAGATCGCCAAATGTTTGGGGGTTCCTCTATTCAATCCTTTTCCTTCTTCTTGTTGCTGGATATCTCGTTCGTACACATCTTCTTTTTGTTTCTCGAACCTATAGTGAGTTACAGACAGAGTTCGAAAGGGTCAAATCTTTGATGATTCCATCATACATGATTGAGTTGCGAAAACTTCTGGATAGGTATCCTACATCTGAACTGAATTCTTTCTGGTTAAAGAATCTCTTTCTAGTTGCTCGAGAACAATTAGGAGATTCTCTAGAAGAAATACGGGGTTCTGCTTCTGGCGGCAACATGCTATGGGGTGGCGGTCCACCTTATGGGGTCAAATCTATACGTTCTAAGAAGAAATATTTGAATATCAATCTCATCGATATCATCGATTTCATAAGTATCATACCAAATCCCATCAATCGAATCGCTTTTTCCAGAAATACGAGACATCTAAGTCATATAAGTAAAGAGACCTATTCATTGATAAGAAAAAGAAAAAAGGTGAACGGTGATTGGATTGATGATAAAATAGAATCCTGGGTCTCGAACAGTGATTCGATTGATGATAAAGAAAGAGAATTCTTGGTTCAGTTCTCCACCTTAACGACAGAAAAAAGGATTGATCAAATTCTATTGAGTCTGACTCAGAGTAATCATTTATCAAAGAATGACTCTGGTTATCAAATGATTGAACAACCGGGAGCAATTTACTTACGATACTTAGTTGACATTCATAAAAAGTATCTAATGAATTATGAATTCAATACATCCTGTTTAGCAGAAAGGCGGATATTCCTTGCTCATTATCAGACAATCACTTATTCACAAACCTCCTGTGGGGCTAATAGTTTTCATTTCCCATCTCATGGAAAACCTTTTTCGCTCCGCTTAGCCCTATCCCTCTCTAGGGGTATTTTAGTGATAGGTTCTATAGGAACTGGACGATCCTATTTGGTCAAATACCTAGCGACAAACTCCTATGTTCCGTTCATTACAGTATTTCTGAACAAGTTCCTGGATAACAAGCCTAAGGGTTTTCTTATTGATGATAGTGACGATATTGATGATAGTGACGATACCGACCGCGACCTTGATACGGAGCTGGAGCTTCTAACTATGATGAATGCGCTAACTATGGATATGATGCCAGAGATAGACCGGTTTTATATCACCCTTCAATTCGAATTAGCAAAAGCAATGTCTCCTTGCATAATATGGATTCCAAACATTCATGATCTGGATGTGAATGAGTCGAATTACTTATCCCTCGGTCTATTAGTGAACTATCTCTCCAGGGATTGTGAAAGATGTTCCACTAGAAATATTCTTGTTATTGCTTCGACTCATATTCCTCAAAAAGTGGATCCCGCTCTAATAGCTCCGAATAAATTAAATACATGCATTAAGATACGAAGGCTTCTTATTCCACAACAACGAAAGCACTTTTTCACTCTTTCATATACTAGGGGATTTCACTTGGAAAAGAAGATGTTCCATACTAATGGATTCGGGTCCATAAC
>BKCH01000484.1:0-47999 GCA_008635985.1 Ficus erecta
GGCATTCCAATGATCCACTTTGTGTCGAAAAATCCTTCCGGATGTGATTTCAGGTATTCTCATTATTTGCACTATTTTTCGAAGGCTATAAACCATCTCCGTCGAGTCAAAATTGATCTGGATTAAATTTCATGCAACTTTGGTAATGTAAAATTGCTTTTCATAGGAATCCGATCTAGTTCGTATCCAAAACTGACATCTTAATAAGAGTTTATGATCGTACCAACATTTGCTTAATTTTCCTAAGCCTATAGTCTTCTCTAACGAGAGAAATTGATCCGGCATAAAATTCCATGAACTTCAATCCATAAAACCTGTTTGATATAGCATTTAAACGGTTCAGTTCGTATCGAAAAGTGCCTTCCGAATTTGGATTTAAGGTATTCTCAATATTTATACCGTTTTCCGAAGGCTATAGCCTTTCCTGGTGAGAGAAAATTGACCCGACTCAAAATTCCATGAACTTCATATCAATGAAACCAATTTTAAATAACATTCCCACGGCCACTTTGTGTCGAAAAAGTCTTCCGATTATGATTTCAGGTATTCTCATTATTTGCAACCGTTTTTTTGTAGGCTATAACCTTCTCCGTCGAGTCAAAATTGATACGTATTAAAATTTCACGCAACTTTGGTAATGTAAAATTGCTTCTCATAGTAATCCGATGATCTAGTTCGTGTCGAAAACTGACATCTTAATAAAGAGTTATGATCGCACCTACATTTGCTTCGTTTTTTGAAGCCTATAGCCTTCTCCTGGCGAGAGAAAATTGATCCGGCTCAAAATTCCATTAACTTCTGCTCAGTAAAACCTGTTTTAAAGTGCATTCAAACAGTCCACTTCATGTCGAAAAATGCCTTCCGATTGTGATTTAGGTATTCTCAATATTTTCACTGTTTTCCGAAGGCTATAGCCTTCCCTAGTGAGAGAAAATTAGTCTGGCTCAAAATTCCATGAAATTCAGATCAATAAAACCTATTTTAAATAGCATTCCGACGGTTCACTTTGTGTCAAAAAAGCCTTCCGATTGTGATTTCAGGTATTCTCATTATTGCACCATTTTCCAAAGGCTATAACCTTCTCCGTCGAGTGAAAATAGATTCGGATTAAAATTTCATGCACTTAGATAATGTAAAATTACTTTTTATAGGAACAAACGATCTGCTCCGTGTCGAAGACTGAAATCTTAAAAAAGAGTTTGATCGCTCCAACATTTGCTCTTCGTTTTCCAACCTGATAGCATTCTCTGTTGAGAGAAATTGGTCCGGCTCAAAATTCCATAAACTTCATATCAATAAAACCTATTTTAAATAGCATTCCAATGGTCCACTTTGTTGTCGAAAAAAGCCTTCCGGATTGGTGATTTCAGGTATTCCTCATTATTTGCACCGTTTTTCGAAGGTTATAACCTTCTCCCGTAGAGGTCAAAATTGATCCGGATTAAAATTTCTTGCAACTTGGTAATGTACAATTGCTTTTCATAGGAATCCGACGATCTAGTTCATGTCGAAAACTGACATCTTAATAAAGAGTTAAGATCGCCACCAACATTTGCTTCATTTTCCAAAGCCTAAAGCCTTCTCGGGCGAGACAAAATTAGTAACGGCTCAAAATTTCATGAACTACAAATCAATGAACCAGTTTTAAATAGCATTCAAATGGTCCACTTCGTTCGAAAAATACCCTCTGGATTGTGATTTAAGGTATTCCTCAATATTTACAAAATTACAACAAAAACCCGTTTTCCGATAGCTATATAGCCTTTCCTGGTGAGAGAAAATTGGACCGGCTCAAATTCCACGAACTTCAGATCAATAAAACCTTTTTTAAAATAACATTCAAATGGTCCACTTCTTGTCAAAAAATACCTTCCGGATTGTGATTTAAAGTATTCTCAATATTTGCACCGTTTTCCGAAGGCCATAGCTTCCCTGGTGAGAGAAAATTGGTCCGTCTCAAATTCTATAAACTTCAGATCAATAAAACCTATTTTAAAATAGCATTCTAATGGTCCACTTTGTGTCGAAAAAATCCTTCCGGATTGTGATTTCAGTTACTCTCTTATTTGCAAAATTCACCGTTTTTTCGAAGGCTATAAACCTTATCCGTCGAGTCAAAATTGATACGTATGAAAATTTCATTGCAACTTGGTAATGTAAAATTGCCTTTCATAGGAATCTGATGATCTAGTTCGTGTCGAAAACTTACATCTTAATAAAGAGTTATGGTCGCACCAGCATTTGCTTCATTTTCCAAAAGCCTATAACCTTCTCTGGTGAGAGAAAATTGATCCGGCTCAAAATTTCATCAACTTAAGATCATGATACCTAGTTTTAAATGATTCAATTCAAACGGTCCACTTCGTGTCAAAAAATTCCTTCGAATTGTGATTTAAGGTATTCTCAGTATTTGCAACCGTTTTTCCGAAGGCTATAGCCTTTCCTGGTGAGAGAAAATTGGTCTAGCTCAAAATTTCATGAACTTCAGATCAATAAAACCTGTTTCAAATAACATTCAAATGTCCACTTCGTGTAAAAAAATACCTTCCGGATTGTGATTTAAGGTATTCTCAATATTTGCACATTCACCGTTTTTCCGAAGGCCATAGCCTTCCCCTGGTGAGAGAAAATTGGACCCGGCTCAAAATTCTATAAACTTCAGATCAATAAAACCTATTTTAAATAGCATTCTAATGGTCCACTTTGTGTCGAAAAAAATCCTTCCGGATTGTGATTCAGTACTCTCATATTTGCACCGTTTTTCGAAGGCTATAAACCTTCTCCGTCGAGTCAAAATTGATCCGGATTTAAATTTCAAGCAACTTTGGTAATGTAAAATTGCTTTTCATAGGAATCCGATGATCTAGTTCGTGTCCAAAACTAACATCTTAATAAAGAGTTATGATCGCACCAACATTTGCTTAATTTTCCTAAGCGTATAATCTTTTCTGGCGAGAGAAAATTTATCCGGCTCAAAATTCCATGAACTTCAATCCATAAAACATGTTTGATATAGCATTTAAACGGTGCAGTTCGTAACGAAAAGTGCCTTCCGAATTAGGATTTAAGGTATTCTCAATATTTATACCGTTTTCCGAAGGCTATAGCCTTTCCTGGTGAGAGAAATTGACCCGACTCAAAATTCCATGAACTTCATATCAGTGAAACCAATTTTAAATAACATTCCAACGGCCCACTTTGTGTCGAAAAAAGTCTTCCGGATTTGATTTCAGGTATTCTCATTATTTGTACCGTTTTTTGAAGGCTATAACCTTATCCGTCGAGTCAAAATTGATACGTATTAAAATTTCCATGCAACTTTGGTAATGTAAAATTGCTTTTCATAGGAATCTGATGATCTAGTTCGTGTCGAAAACTTACATCTTAATAAAGAGTTATGATCGCACCAGCATTTGTTTCATTTTCCAAAGCCTATAGCCTTCTCTGGCGAGAGAAAATTGATCCGGCTCAAAATTTCATCAACTTCAGATCAATGATACCTATTTTAAATAGCATTCAAAACGGTCCACTTCGTGTCAAAAAATACCTTTCGGATTGTGATTTAAGGTATTCTCAGTATTTGCACCGTTTTCCGAAGGCTATAGCCTTTCCTAGTGAGAGAAAATTGGTCTAGCTCAAAATTCCATGAACTTCAGATCAATAAAACCTGTTTCAAATAACATTCAAATGGTCCACTTCGTGTAAAAAAATACCTTCCGGATTGTGATTTAAGGTATTCTCAATATTTGCAAACCGTTTTCCGAAGGCCATAGCCTTCCCTGATGAGAGAAAATTGGTCCGGCTCAAAATTCTATAAACTTCAGATCAATAAAAACCTATTTTAAATAGCATTCTAATGGTCCACTTTGTGTCGAAAAAATCCTTCCGGATTGTGATTTCAGGTATTCTCATTTTGCAATTTGCACCGTTTTTCGAAGGTTATAACCTTCTCCGTCGAGTCAAAATTGATCCGGATTAAAATTTCATGCAACTTTGGTAATGTAAAATTGCTTTTCATAGGAATCCGACGATCTAGTTCGTGTCCAAAACTAACATCTTAATAAAGAGTTATGATCGCACCAACATTTGCTTAATTTTCCTAAGCGTATAGTCTTCTCTGGCGAGAGAAAATTGGTCCGGCTCAAAATTTCATGATCTTCAGATCAATGATACCTATTTTAAAATTGCATTCAAACGGGCCACTTCTTGTCAAAAAATTCCTTTCGGATTGTGATTTAAGGTATTCTTATTATTTGCAAACCGTTTTTTGAAGGCTATAACCTTATCCGTCGAGTCGAAATTTAAACGTATTAAAATATCATGCAACTTTGGTAATGTAAAATTGCTTTTCATAGGAATCTGATGATCTAGTTCGTGTCGAAAACTTACATCTTAATAAAGAGTTATGATCACACCAGCATTTGCTTCATTTTCCAAAGCCTATAGCTTTCTCTGGCGAGAGAAAATTGGTCCGGCTCAAAATTTCATCAACTTCAGATCAATGATACCTATTTTAAATAGCATTCAAAACGGTCCACTTCGTGTCAAAAAATTCCTTTCGGATTGTGATTTAAGGTATTTTCAGTATTTGCAAACACCGTTTTCCGAAGGCTATAGCCTTTCCTGGTGAGAGAAAATTGGTTTAGCTCAAAATTCCATGAACTTCAGATCAATAAAACCTATTACAAATAACATTCAAATGGTCCACTTCGTGTAAAAAATACCTTCCGGAGTGTGATTTAAGGTATTCTCAATATTTGCAACCGTTTTCCGAAGGCCATAGCCTTCCCTGGTGAGAGAAAATTGTTCCGGCTCAAAATTCCATAAACTTCAGATCAATAAAACCTATTTTAAATAGCATTCCAATGGTCCACTTTGTGTCGAAAAAATCCTTCTGGATTGTGATTTCAGGTATTCTCATTATTTGTACCGTTTTTCGAAGGTTATAAACCTTCGCCGTCGAGTCAAAATTGATCCGGATTAAAATTTCAAGCAACGTTGGTAATGTAAAATTGCTTTTCATAGGAATCCGATGATCTAGTTCGTGTCCAAAACTAACATCTTAATAAAGAGTTATGATCGCAACCAACATTTGCTTAATTTTCCAAAGCGTATAATCTTCTCTGGCGAGAGAAAATTTATCCGGCTCAAAATTCCATGAACTTCAATCCATAAAACATGTTTGATATAGCATTTAAATGGTGCAGTTCGTAACGAAAAGTGCCTTCCGAATTAGGATTTAAGGTATTCTCAATATTTATACCGTTTTCCGAAGGCTATAGCCTTTCCTGGTGAGAGAAAATTGACCCGATTCAAAATTCCATGAACTTTATATCAATGAAACCAATTTTAAATAACATTCCAACGGCCCACTTTGTGTCGAAAAAAGTCTTCCGGATTTTGATTTCAGGTATTCTCATTATTTGTACCGTTTTTTGAAGGCTATAACCTTATCCGTCGAGTCAAAATTGATACGTATTAAAATTTCATGCAACTTGGTAATGTAAAATTGCTTTTCATAGGAATCTGATGATCTAGTTCGTGTCGAAAACTTACATCTTAATAAAGAGTTATGATCGCACCAGCATTTGCTTCATTTTCCAAAGCCTATAGCCTTCTCTGGCGAGAGAAAATTGATCCGGCTCAAAATTTCATCAACTTCAAAGCAATGATACCTATTTTAAATAGCATTCAAACGGTCCACTTCGTGTCAAAAAATTCCTTTCGGATTGTGATTTAAGGTATTCTCAGTATTTGCACTGTTTTCCGAAGGCTATAGCCTTTCCTGGTGAGAGAAAATTGGTTTAGCTCAAAATTTCATGAACTTCAGATCAATAAAACCTGTTTCAAATAACATTCAAATGGTCCACTTCGTGTAAAAAAAATACCTTCCGGATTGTGATTTAAGGTATTCTCAATATTTGCACAACCGTTTTCCGAAGGCCATAGCCTTCCCTGGTGAGAGAAAATTGGTCCGGCTCAAAAATTCCATAAACTTCAGATCAATAAAACCTATTTTAAATAGCATTCCAATGGTCCACTTTGTGTCGAAAAAATCCTTCCGGATTGTGATTTCAGGTATTCTCATTATTTGCAACCGTTTTTCGAAGGCTATAACCTTCTCGGTCGAGTCAAAATAGATCCGGATTAAAATTTCATGCAACTTTGGTAATGTAAAATTGCTTTTCATAGGAATCCGACGATCTAGTTCGTGTCCAAAACTAACATCTTAATAAAGAGTTATGATCGCACCAACATTTCCTTAATTTTGCTAAGCGTATAGTCTTCTCTGGCGAGAGAAAATTGATCCGGCTCAAAATTCCATGAACTTCAATCCATAAAACATGTTTGATATAGCATTTAAAACGGTGCAGGTCGTAACGAAAAGTGCCTTCCGAATTAGGATTTAAGGTATTCTCAATATTTATAACCGTTTTCCGAAGGCTATAGCCTTTCCTGGTGAGAGAAAATTGACCCGACTCAAAATTCCATAAACTTCATATCAATGAAACCAATTTTAAATAACATTCCAACGGCCCACTTTGTGTCGGAAAAAGTCTTCAGGATTTTGATTTCAGGTATTCTCATTATTTGCACCGTTTTTTGAAGGCTATAACCTTAACCGTCGAGTCAAAATTGATACGTATTAAAATTTCATGCAACTTTGGTAATGTAAAATTGCTTTTCATAGGAATCTGATGATCTAGTTCGTGTCGAAAACTTAAATCTTAATAAAGAGTTATGATCGCACCAGCATTTGCTTCATTTTCCAAAGCCTATAGCCTTCTCTGGCGAGAGAAAATTGTTCCGGCTCAAAATTTCATCAACTTCAGATCAATGATACCTATTTTAAATAGCATTCAAACGGTCAACTTCGTGTCAAAAAATTCCTTTCGGATTGTGATTTAAGGTATTCTAAGTATTTGCAGCACCGTTTTCCGAAGGCTATATCCTTTCCTGGTGAGAGAAAATTAGTCTAGCTCAAAATTCCATGAACTTCAGATCAATAAAACCTGTTTCAAATAACATTCAAATGGTCCACTTCGTGTAAAAAAATACCTTCCGGATTGTGATTTAAGGTATTCTCAATATTTGCAACCGTTTTCCGAAGGCCATAGGCTTCCCTGGTGAGAGAAAATTGATCCGGCTCAAAATTCCATAAACTTCAGATCAATAAAACCTATTTTAAATAGCATTCCAATGGTCCACTTTGTGTCGAAAAAATCCTTCCGGATTGTGATTTCAGGTATTCTCATTATTTGCACCGTTTTTCGAAGGCTATAACCTTCTCCGTCGAGTCAAAATAGATCCGGATTAAAATTTCATGCAACTTTGGTAATGTAAAATTGCTTTTCATAGGAATCCGACGATCTAGTTCGTGTCCAAAACTAACATCTTAATAAAGAGTTATGATCGCACCAACATTTCCTTAATTTTGCTAAGCGTATAGTCTTCTCTGGCGAGAGAAAATTGATCCGGCTCAAAATTCCATGAACTTCAATCCATAAAACATGTTTGATATAGCATTTAAAAACGGTGCAGGTCGTAACGAAAAAGTGCCTTCCGAATTAGGATTTAAGGTATTCTCAATATTTATACCGTTTTCCGAAGGCTATAGCCTTTCCTGGTGAGAGAAAATTGACCCGACTCAAAATTCCATAAACTTCATATCAATGAAACCAATTTTAAATAACATTCCAACGGCCCACTTTGTGTCGGAAAAAGTCTTCAGGATTTTGATTTCAGGTATTCTCATTATTTGCACCGTTTTTTGAAGGCTATAACCTTAACCGTCGAGTCAAAATTGATACGTATTAAAATTTCATGCAACTTTGGTAATGTAAAATTGCTTTTCATAGGAATCTGATGATCTAGTTCGTGTCGAAAAACTTAAATCTTAATAAAGAGTTACGATCGCACCAGCATTTGCTTCATTTTCCAAAGCCTATAGCCTACTCTGGCGAGAGAAAATTGTTCCGGCTCAAAATTTCATCAACTTCAGATCAATGATACCTATTTTAAATAGCATTTGCTTCATTTTTTGAAGGCTATAACCTTAACCGTCGAGTCAAAATTGATACGTATTAAAATTTCATGCAACTTTGGTAATGTAAAATTGCTTTTCATAGGAATCTGATGATCTAGTTCGTGTCGAAAACTTACATCTTAATAAAGAGTTATGATCGCACCAGCATTTGCTTCATTTTCCAAAGCCTATAGCCTTCTCTGGCGAGAGAAAATTGTTCCGGCTCAAAATTTCATCAACTTCAGATCAATGATACCTATTTTAAATAGCATTCAAACGGTCAGCTTCGTGTCAAAAAAATTCCTTTCGGATTGTGATTTAAGGTATTCTAAGTATTTGCAAAACCGTTTTCCGAAGGCTATAGCCTTTCCTGGTGAGAGAAAATTGGTCTAGCTCAAAATTCCATGAACTTCAGATCAATTAAACCTGTTTCAAATAACATTCAAATGGTCCACTTCGTGTAAAAAATACCTTCCGGATTGTGATTTAAGGTATTCTCAATATTTGCAACCGTTTTCCCGAAGGCCATAGCCTTCCCTGGTGAGAGAAAATTGGTCCGGCTCAAAATTCCATAAACTTCAGATCAATAAAACCAATTTTAAATAGCATTCCAATGGTCCACTTTGTGTCGAAAAAATCCTTTCGGATTGTGATTTCAGGTATTCTCATTATTTGCACACCGTTTTTCGAAGGCTATAACCTTCTCGGTCGATTCAAAATTGATCCGGATTAAAATTTCATGCAACTTTGGTAATGTAAAATTGCTTTTCATAGGAATCCGATGATCTAGTTCGTGTCCAAAACTAACATCTTAATAAAGAGTTATGATCGCACCAACATTTGCTTAATTTTGTTAAGCGTATAGTCTTCTCTGGCGAGAGAAAATTGATCCGGCTCAAAATTCCATGAACTTCAATCCATAAAACATGTTTGATATAGCATTTAAACGGTGCAGTTCGTAACGAAAAGTGCCTTCCGAATTAGGATTTAAGGTATTCTCAATATTTATATACCGTTTTCCGAAGGCTATAGCCTTTCCTGGTGAGAGAAAATTGACCCGACTCAAAATTCCATGAACTTCATTTCAATGAAACCAATTTTAAATAACATTCCAACGGCCCACTTTGTGTCGAAAAAAGTCTTCAGGATTTTGATTTCAGGTATTCTCATTATTTGCAAAACCGTTTTTTGAAGGCTATAACCTTATCCGTCGAGTCAAAATTGATACGTATTAAAATTTCATGCAACTTTGGTAATGTAAAATTGCTTTTCATAGGAATCTGATGATCTAGTTCGTGTCGAAAACTTAAATCTTAATAAAGAGTTACGATCGCACCAGCATTTGCTTCATTTTCCAAAGCCTATAGCCTTCTCTGGCGAGTGAAAATTGTTCCGGCTCAAAATTTCATCAACTTCAGATCAATGATACCTATTTTAAATAGCATTTGCTTCATTTTTTGAAGGCTATAACCTTAACCGTCGAGTCAAAATTGATACGTATTAAAATTTCATGCAACTTTGGTAATGTAAAATTGCTTTTCATAGGAATCTGATGATCTAGTTCGTGTCGAAAACTTACATCTTAATAAAGAGTTATGATCGCACCAGCATTTGCTTCATTTTCCAAAGCCTATAGCCTTCTCTGGCGAGAGAAAATTGTTCCGGCTCAAAATTTCATCAACTTCAGATCAATGATACCTATTTTAAATAGCATTCAAACGGTCAGCTTCGTGTCAAAAAATTCCTTTCGGATTGTGATTTAAGGTATTCTAAGTATTTGCAAAACCGTTTTCCGAAGGCTATAGCCTTTCCTGGTGAGAGAAAATTGGTCTAGCTCAAAATTCCATGAACTTCAGATCAATTAAACCTGTTTCAAATAACATTCAAATGGTCCACTTCGTGTAAAAAAATACCTTCCGGATTGTGATTTAAGGTATTCTCAATATTTGCCACCGTTTTCCGAAGGCCATAAGCCTTCCCTGGTGAGAGAAAATTGGTCCGGCTCAAAATTCCATAAACTTCAGATCAATAAAACCAATTTTAAATAGCATTCCAATGGTCCACTTTGTGTCGAAAAAATCCTTTCGGATTGTGATTTCAGGTATTCTCATTATTTGCACCGTTTTTCGAAGGCTATAACCTTCTCGGTCGATTCAAAATTGATCCGGATTAAAATTTCATGCAACTTTGGTAATGTAAAATTGCTTTTCATAGGAATCCGATGATCTAGTTCGTGTCCAAACTAACATCTTAATAAAGAGTTATGATCGCACCAACATTTGCTTAATTTTGTTAAGCGTATAGTCTTCTCTGGCGAGAGAAAATTGATCCGGCTCAAAATTCCATGAACTTCAATCCATAAAACATGTTTGATATAGCATTTAAAACGGTGCAGTTCGTAACGAAAAGTGCCTTCCGAATTAGGATTTAAGGTATTCTCAATATTTATACCGTTTTCCGAAGGCTATAGCCTTTCCTGGTGAGAGAAAATTGACCCGACTCAAAATTCCATGAACTTCATTTCAATGAAACCAATTTTAAATAACATTCCAACGGCCCACTTTGTGTCGAAAAAAGTCTTCAGGATTTTGATTTCAGGTATTCTCATATTTGCAAACCGTTTTTTGAAGGCTATAACCTTATCCGTCGAGTCAAAATTGATACGTATTAAAATTTCATGCAACTTTGGTAATGTAAAATTGCTTTTCATAGGAATCTGATGATCTAGTTCGTGTCGAAAACTTAAATCTTAATAAAGAGTTACGATCGCACCAGCATTTGCTTCATTTTCCAAAGCCTATAGCCTTCTCTGGCGAGTGAAAATTGTTCCGGCTCAAAATTTCATCAACTTCAGATCAATGATACCTATTTTAAATAGCATTTGCTTCATTTTTGAAGGCTATAACCTTAACCGTCGAGTCAAAATTGATACGTATTAAAATTTCATGCAACTTTGGTAATGTAAAATTGCTTTTCATAGGAATCTGATGATCTAGTTCGTGTCGAAAACTTACATCTTAATAAAGAGTTATGATCGCACCAGCATTTGCTTCATTTTCCAAAGCCTATAGCCTTCTCTGGCGAGAGAAAATTGTTCCGGCTCAAAATTTCATCAACTTCAGATCAATGATACCTATTTTAAATAGCATTCAAACGGTCAGCTTCGTGTCAAAAAATTCCTTTCGGATTGTGATTTAAGGTATTCTAAGTATTTGCAAAACCGTTTTCCGAAGGCTATAGCCTTTCCTGGTGAGAGAAAATTGGTCTAGCTCAAAATTCCATGAACTTCAGATCAATAAAACCTGTTTCAAATAACATTCAAATGGTCCACTTCGTGTAAAAAAATACCTTCCGGATTGTGATTTAAGGTATTCTCAATATTTGCACCGTTTGCCGAAGGCCATAGCCTTCCCTGGTGAGAGAAAATTGGTCCGGCTCAAAATTCCATAAACTTCAGATCAATAAAACCAATTTTAAATAGCATTCCAATGGTCCACTTTGTGTCGAAAAAATCCTTTCGGATTGTGATTTCAAGTATTCTCATTATTTGCAAAACCGTTTTTCGAAGGCTATAACCTTCTCGGTCGATTCAAAATTGATCCGGATTAAAATTTCATGCAACTTTGGTAATGTAAAATTGCTTTTCATAGGAATCCGACGATCTAGTTCGTGTCCAAAACTAACATCTTAATAAAGAGTTATGATCGCACCAACATTTGCTTAATTTTGCTAAGCGTATAGTCTTCTCTGGCGAGAGAAAATTGATCCGGCTCAAAATTCCATGAACTTCAATCCATAAAACATGTTTGATATAGCATTTAAAACGGTGCAGTTCGTAATGAAAAGTGCCTTCCGAATTAGGATTTAAGGTATTCTCAATATTTATACCGTTTTCCGAAGGCTATAGCCTTTCCTGGTGAGAGAAAATTGACCCGACTCAAAATTCCATGAACTTCATTTCAATGAAACCAATTTTAAATAACATTCCAACGGCCCACTTTGTGTCGAAAAAAGTCTTCAGGATTTTGATTTCAGGTATTCTCATTATTTGCAACCGTTTTTTGAAGGCTATAACCTTATCCGTCGAGTCAAAATTGATACGTATTAAAATTTCATGCAACTTTGGTAATGTAAAATTGCTTTTCATAGGAATCTGATGATCTAGTTCGTGTCAAAAACTTACATCTTAATAAAGAGTTATGATCGCAACCAGCATTTGCTTCATTTTCCAAAGCCTATAGCCTTCTCTGGCGAGAGAAAATTGTTCCGGCTCAAAATTTCATCAACTTCAGATCAATGATACCTATTTTAAATAGCATTCAAACGGTCCACTTCGTGTCAAAAAATTCCTTTCGGATTGTGATTTAAGGTATTCTAAGTATTTGCAACCGTTTTCCGAAGGCTATAGCCTTTCCTGGTGAGAGAAAATTGGTCTAGCTCAAAATTCCATGAACTTCAGATCAATAAATAACATTCAAATGGTCCACTTCGTGTAAAAAAATACCTTCCAGATTGTGATTTAAGGTATTCTCAATATTTGCACAACCGTTTTCCGAAGGCCATAGCCTTCCCTGGTGAGAGAAAATTGGTCCGGCTCAAAATTCCATAAACTTCAGATCAATAAAACCTATTTTAAATAGCATTCCAATGGTCCACTTTGTGTCGAAAAAATCCTTCCGGATTGTGATTTCAGGTATTCTCATTATTTGCAAACCGTTTTTCGAAGGCTATAACCTTCTCGGTCGAGTCAAAATAGATCCGGATTAAAATTTTATGCAACTTTGGTAATGTAAAATTGCTTTTCATAGGAATCCGACGATCTAGTTCGTGTCCAAAACTAACATCTTAATAAAGAGTTATGATCGCACCAACATTTGCTTAATTTTGCTAAGCGTATAGTCTTCTCTGGCGAGAGAAAATTGATCCGGCTCAAAATTCCATGAACTTCAATCCATAAAACATGTTTGATATAGCATTTAAAACGGTGCAGTTCGTAATGAAAAGTGCCTTCCGAATTAGGATTTAAGGTATTCTCAATATTTATACCGTTTTCCGAAGGCTATAGCCTTTCCTGGTGAGAGAAAATTGACCCGACTCAAAATTCCATGAACTTCATTTCAATGAAACCAATTTTAAATAACATTCCAACGGCCCACTTTGTGTCGAAAAAAGTCTTCAGGATTTTGATTTCAGGTATTCTCATTATTTGCACCGTTTTTTGAAGGCTATAACCTTATCCGTCGAGTCAAAATTGATACGTATTAAAATTTCATGCAACTTTGGTAATGTAAAATTGCTTTTCATAGGAATCTGATGATCTAGTTCGTGTCAAAAACTTACATCTTAATAAAGAGTTATGATCGCACCAGCATTTGCTTCATTTTCCAAAGCCTATAGCCTTCTCTGGCGAGAGAAAATTGTTCCGGCTCAAAATTTCATCAACTTCAGATCAATGATACCTATTTTAAATAGCATTCAAACGGTCCACTTCGTGTCAAAAAAATTCCTTTCGGATTGTGATTTAAGGTATTCTAAGTATTTGCACACCGTTTTCCGAAGGCTATAGCCTTTCCTGGTGAGAGAAAATTGGTCTAGCTCAAAATTCCATGAACTTCAGATCAATAAATAACATTCAAATGGTCCACTTCGTGTAAAAAAATACCTTCCAGATTGTGATTTAAGGTATTCTCAATATTTGCACCGTTTTTCCGAATGCCATAGCCCTCCCTGGTGAGAGAAAATTGGTCCGGCTCAAAATTCCATAAACTTCAGATCAATAAAACCTATTTTAAATAGCATTTCAATGGTCCACTTTGTGTCGAAAAAATCCTTCCGGATTGTGATTTCAGGTATTCTCATTATTTGCACCGTTTTTCGAAGGCTATAACCTTCTCGGTCGAGTCAAAATAGATCCGGATTAAAATTTCATGCAACTTTGGTAATGTAAAATTGCTTTTCATAGGAATCCGACGATCTAGTTCGTGTCCAAAACTAACATCTTAATAAAGAGTTATGATCGCACCAACATTTGCTTAATTTTGCTAAGCGTATAGTCTTCTCTGGCGATAGAAAATTGATCCGGTTCAAAATTCCATGAACTTCAATCCATAAAACATGTTTGATATAGCATTTAAACGGTGCAGTTCGTAATGAAAAGTGCCTTCCGAATTAGGATTTAAGGTATTCTCAATATTTATACCGTTTTTCGAAGGCTATAGCCTTTCCTGGTGAGAGAAAATTGACCCGACTCAAAATTCCATGAACTTCATTTCAATGAAACCAATTTTAAATAACATTCCAACGGCCCACTTTGTGTCGAAAAAAGTCTTCAGGATTTTGATTTCAGGTATTCTCATTATTTGCACCGTTTTTTGAAGGCTATAACCTTATCCGTCGAGTCAAAATTGATACGTATTAAAATTTCATGCAACTTTGGTAATGTAAAATTGCTTTTCATAGGAATCTGATGATCTAGTTCGTGTCAAAAACTTACATCTTAATAAAGAGTTATGATCGCACCAGCATTTGCTTCATTTTCCAAAGCCTATAGCCTTCTCTGGCGAGAGAAAATTGTTCCGGCTCAAAATTTCATCAACTTCAGATCAATGATACCTATTTTAAATAGCATTCAAACGGTCCACTTCGTGTCAAAAAATACCTTTCGGATTGTGATTTAAGGTATTCTAAGTATTTGCACCGTTTTCCGAAGGCTATAGCCTTTCCTGGTGAGAGAAAATTGGTCTAGCTCAAAATTCCATGAACTTCATATCAATAAATAACATTCAAATGGTCCACTTCGTGTAAAAAAATACCTTCCAGATTGTGATTTAAGGTATTCTCAATATTTGCAACCGTTTTCCGAAGGCCATAGCCTTCCCTGGTGAGAGAAAATTGGTCCGGCTCAAAATTCCATAAACTACAGATCAATAAAACCTATTTTAAATAGCATTCCAATGGTCCACTTTGTGTCGAAAAAATCCTTCCGGATTGTGATTTCAGGTATTCTCATTATTTGCACCGTTTTTCGAAGGCTATAACCTTCTCGGTCGAGTCAAAATAGATCCGGATTAAAATTTCATGCAACTTTGGTAATGTAAAATTGCTTTTCATAGGAATCCGACGATCTAGTTCGTGTCCAAAACTAACATCTTAATAAAGAGTTATGATCGCACCAACATTTGCTTAATTTTGCTAAGCGTATAGTCTTCTCTGGCGATAGAAAATTGATCTGGTTCAAAATTCCATGAACTTCAATCCATAAAACATGTTTGATATAGCATTTAAACGGTGCAGTTCGTAATGAAAAGTGCCTTCCGAATTAGGATTTAAGGTATTCTCAATATTTATACCGTTTTTCGAAGGCTATATAGCCTTTCCTGGTGAGAGAAAATTGACCCGACTCAAAATTCCAAGAACTTCATTTCAATGAAACCAATTTTAAATAACCTTCCAACGGCCCACTTTGTGTCGAAAAAAGTCTTCAGGATTTTGATTTCAGGTATTCTCATTATTTGCACCGTTTTTTTAAGGCTATAACCTTATCCGTCGAGTCAAAATTGATACGTATTAAAATTTCATGCAACTTTGGTAATGTAAAATTGCTTTTCATAGGAATCTGATGATCTAGTTCGTGTCAAAAACTTACATCTTAATTAAGAGTTATGATCGCACCAGCATTTGCTTCATTTTCCAAAGCATATAGCCTTCTCTGGCGAGAGAAAATTGTTCCGGCTCAAAATTTCATCAACTTCAGATCAATGATACCTATTTTAAATAGCATTCAAACGGTCCACTTCGTGTCAAAAAATTCCTTTCGGATTTTGATTTAAGGTATTCTAAGTATTAGCACCGTTTTCCGAAGGCTATAGCCTTTCCTGGTGAGAGAAAATTGGTCTAGCTCAAAATTCCATGAACTTCAGATCAATAAATAACATTCAAATGGTCCACTTCGTGTAAAAAAATACCTTCCAGATTGTGATTTAAGGTATTCTCAATATTTGCACCGTTTTCCGAAGGCCATAGCCTTCCCTGGTGAGAGAAAATTGGTCCGGCTCAAAATTCCATAAACTTCAGATCAATAAAACCTATTTTAAATAGCATTCCAATGGTCCACTTTGTGTCGAAAAAATCCTTCCGGATTGTGATTTCAGGTATTCTCATTATTTGCAAACCGTTTTTCGAAGGCTATTACCTTCTCGGTCGAGTCAAAATAAATCCGGATTAAAATTTCATGCAACTTTGGTAATGTAAAATTGCTTTTCATAGGAATCCGACGATCTAGTTCGTGTCCAAAACTAACATCTTAATAAAGAGTTATGATCGCACCAACATTTGCTTAATTTTGCTAAGCGTATAGTCTTCTCTGGCGAGAGAAAATTGATCCGGCTCAAAATTTCATGAACTTCAATCCATAAAACATGTTTGATATAGGATTTAAACGGTGCAGTTCGTAATGAAAAGTGCCTTCCGAATTAGGATTTAAGGTATTCTCACCCTTTCCTGGTGAGAGAAAATTGACCCGACTCAAAATTCCAAGAACTTCATTTCAATGAAACCAATTTTAAATAACATTCCAACAGCCCACTTTGTGTCGAAAAAAGTCTTCAGGATTTTGATTTCAGGTATTCTCATTATTTGCACCGTTTTTTGAAGGCTATAACCTTAACCGTCGAGTCAAAATTGATACGTATTAAAATTTCATGCAACTTTGGTAATGTAAAATTGCTTTTCATAGGAATCTGATGATCTAGTTCGTGTCGAAAACTTACATCTTAATAAAGAGTTATGATCGCACCAGCATTTACTTCATTTTTCAAAAGCCTATAGCCTTCTCTGGCGAGAGAAAATTGGTCCGGCTCAAAATTTCATCAACTTCAGATCAATGATACCTATTTTAAATAGCATTCAAACGGTCCACTTCGTGTCAAAAAATTCCTTTCGGATTTTGATTTAAGGTATTCTAAGTATTAGCACCGTTTTCCGAAGGCTATAGCCTTTCCTGGTGAGAGAAAATTGGTCTAGCTCAAAATTCCATGAACTTCAGATCAATAAATAACATTCAAATGGTCCACTTCGTGTAAAAAAATACCTTCCAGATTGTGATTTAAGGTATTCTCAATATTTGCACACCGTTTTCCGAAGGCCATAGCCTTCCCTGGTGAGAGAAAATTGGTCCGGCTCAAAATTCCATAAACTTCAGATCAATAAAACCTATTTTAAATAGCATTCCAATGGTCCACTTTGTGTCGAAAAAATCCTTCCGGATTGTGATTTCAGGTATTCTCATTATTTGCACCGTTTTTCGAAGGCTATAACCTTCTCGGTCGAGTCAAAATAGATCCGAATTAAAATTTCATGCAACTTTGGTAATGTAAAATTGCTTTTCATAGGAATCCGACGATCTAGTTCGTGTCCAAAACTAACATCTTAATAAAGAGTTATGATCGCACCAACATTTGCTTAATTTTGCTAAGCGTATAGTCTTCTCTGGCGAGAGAAAATTGATCCGGCTCAAAATTCCATGAACTTCAATCCATAAAACATGTTTGATATAGCATTTAAACGGTGCAGTTCGTAATGAAAAGTGCCTTCCGAATTAGGATTTAAGGTATTCTCAATATTTATACCGTTTTCCGAAGGCTATAGCCTTTCCTGGTGAGAGAAAATTGACCCGACTCAAAATTCCATGAACTTCATTTCAATGAAACCAATTTTAAATAACATTCCAACGGCCCACTTTGTGTCGAAAAAAGTCTTCAGGATTTTGATTTCAGGTATTCTCATTATTTGCACCGTTTTTTGAAGGCTATAAACCTTATCCGTCGAGTCAAAATTGATACGTATTAAAATTTCATGCAACTTTGGTAATGTAAAATTGCTTTTCATAGGAATCTGATGATCTAGTTCGTGTCAAAAAACTTACATCTTAATAAAAAGTTATGATCGCACCAGCATTTGCTTCATTTTCCAAAGCCTATAGTCTTCTCTGGCGAGAGAAAATTGTTGCGGCTCAAAATTTCATCAACTTCAGATCAATGATACCTATTTTAAATAGCATTCAAAACGGTCCACTTCGTGTCAAAAAATTCCTTTCGGATTGTGATTTAAGGTATTCTAAGTATTTGCACACCGTTTTCCGAAGGCTATAGCCTTTCCTGGTGAGAGAAAATTGGTCTAGCTCAAAATTCCATGAACTTCAGATCAATAAAACCTGTTTCAAATAACATTTAAATGGTCCACTTCGTGTAAAAAAATACCTTTCGGATTGTGATTTAAGGTATTCTCAATATTTGCACCGTTTTCCGAAGGCCATAGCCTTACCTGGTGAGAGAAAATTGGTCCGGCTCAAATTCCATAAACTTCAGATCAATAAAACCTATTTTAAATAGCATTCCAATGGTCCACTTTGTGTCGAAAAAATCCTTCCGGATTGTGATTTCAGGTATTCTCATTATTTGCACCGTTTTTCGAAGGCTATAACCTTCTCCGTCGAGTCAAAATTGATCCGGATTAAAATTTCATGCAACTTTGGTAATGTAAAATTGCTTTTCATAGGAATCCGACGATCTAGTTCGTGTCCAAAACTAACATCTTAATAAAGAGTTATGATCGCACCAACATTTGCTTAATTTTGCTAAGCGTATAGTCTTCTCTGGCGAGAGAAAATTGATCCGGCTCAAAATTCCATGAACTTCAATCGATAAAACATGTTTGATATAGCATTTAAACGGTGCAGTTCGTAACGAAAAGTGCCTTCCGAATTAGGATTTAAGGTATTCTCAATATTTATACCGTTTTCCGAAGGCTATAGCCTTTCCTGGTGAGAGAAAATTGACCCGACTCAAAATTCCATGAACTTCATATCAATGAAACCAATTTTAAATAACATTCCAACGGCCCACTTTGTGTCGAAAAAAGTCTTCAGGATTTTGATTTCAGGTATTCTCATTATTTGCACCGTTTTTTGAAGGCTATAACCTTAACCGTCGAGTCAAAATTGATACGTATTAAAATTTCATGCAACTTTGGAAATGTAAAATTGCTTTTCATAGGAATCTGATGATCTAGTTCGTGTCGAACACTTACATCTTAATAAAGAGTTATGATCGCACCAGCATTTGCTTCATTTTCCAAAGCCTATAGCCTTCTCTAGCGAGAGAAAATTTTTCCGGCTCAAAAATTTCATCAACTTCAGATCAATGATACCTATTTTAAATAGCATTCAAACGGTCCACTTCGTGTCAATAAATTCCTTTCGGATTGTGATTTAAGGTATTCTAAGTATTTGCACCGTTTTCCGAAGGCTATAGCCTTTCCTGGTGAGAGAAAATTGGTCTAGCTCAAAATTCCATGAACTTCATATCAATAAAACCTGTTTCAAATAACATTCAAATGGTCCACTTCGTGTAAAAAGATACCTTCCGGATTGTGATTTAAGGTATTCTCAATATTTGCACCGTTTTCCGAAGGCCATAGCCTTACCTGGTGAGAGAAAATTGGTCCGGCTCAAAATTCCATAAACTTCAGATCAATAAAACCTATTTTAAATAGCATTCCAATGGTCCACTTTGTGTCGAAAAAATCCTTCCGGATTGTGATTTCAGGTATTCTCAATATTTGCACCGTTTTCCGAAGGCCATAGCCTTCCCTGGTGAGAGAAAATTGGTCCGGCTCAAAATTCCATAAACTTCAGATAAATAAAACATATTTTAAATAGCATTCCAATGGTCCCCTTTGTGTCGAAAAAATCCTTCCGGATTGTGATTTCAGGTATTCTCATTATTTGCACCGTTTTTCGAAGGCTATTACCTTCTCCGTCGAGTCAAAATTGATTCGGATTAAAATTTCATGCAACTTTGGTAATGTAAAATTGCTTTTCATAGGAATCCGACGATCTAGTTCGTGTCCAAAACTAACATCTTAATAAAGAGTTATGAACGCACCAACATTTGCTTAATTTTCCTAAGCGTATAGTCTTCTCTGGCGAGAGAAAATTGATCCGGCTCAAAATTCCATGAACTTCAATCCATAAAACCTGTTTGATATAGCATTTAAACGGTGCAGTTCGTAACGAAAAGTGCCTTCCGTATTAGGATTTAAGGAATTCTCAATATTTATACCGTTTTTCGAAGGCTATAGCCTTTCCTGGTGAGAGAAAATTGACCCGACTCAAAATTCCATGAACTTCATATCAATGAAACCAATTTTAAATAACATTCCAACGGCCCACTTTGTGTCGAAAAAAGTCTTTCGGATTGTGATTTCAGGTATTCTCATTATTTGCACCGTTTTTTGAAGGCTATAACCTTATCCGTCGAGTCAAAATTGATACGTATTAAAATTTCATGCAACTTTGGTAATGTAAAATTGCTTTTCATAGGAAACTGATGATCTAGTTCGTGTCGAAAACTTACATCTTAATAAAGAGTTATGATCGCACCAGCATTTACTTCATTTTCCAAAGCCTATAGCCTTCTCTGGCGAGAGAAAATTGGTCCGGCTCAAAATTTCATCAACTTCAGATCAATGATACCTATTTTAAATAGCATTCAAACGGTCCACTTCGTGTCAAAAAATTCTTTTCGGATTGTGATTTAAGGTAATCTAAGTATTTGCACCGTTTTCCGAAGGCTATAGCCTTTCCTGGTGAGAGAAAATTGGTCTAGCTCAAAATTCCATGAACTTCAGATCAATAAAACCTGTTTCAAATAACATTCAAATGGTCCACTTCGTGTAAAAAAATACCTTCCGGATTGTGATTTAAGGTATTCTCAATATTTGCACCGTTTTCCGAAGGCCATAGCCTTCCCTGGTGAGAGAAAATTGGTCCGGCTCAAAATTCCATAAACTTCAGATAAATAAAACATATTTTAAATAGCATTCCAATGGTCCCCTTTGTGTCGAAAAAATCCTTCCGGATTGTGATTTCAGGTATTCTCATTATTTGCAACCGTTTTTCGAAGGCTATTACCTTCTCGGTCGAGTCAAAATTGATTCGGATTAAAATTTCATGCAACTTTGGTAATGTAAAATTGCTTTTCATAGGAATCCGACGATCTAGTTCGTGTCCAAAACTAACATCTTAATAAAGAGTTATGAACGCACCAACATTTGCTTAATTTTCCTAAGCGTATAGTCTTCTCTGGCGAGAGAAAATTGATCCGGCTCAAAATTCCATGAACTTCAATCCATAAAACCTGTTTGATATAGCATTTAAACGGTGCAGTTCGTAACGAAAAGTGCCTTCCGTATTAGGATTTAAGGAATTCTCAATATTTATACCGTTTTTCGAAGGCTATAGCCTTTCCTGGTGAGAGAAAATTGACCCGACTCAAAATTCCATGAACTTCATATCAATGAAACCAATTTTAAATAACATTCCAACGGCCCACTTTGTGTCGAAAAAAGTCTTTCGGATTGTGATTTCAGGTATTCTCATTATTTGCAAGCACCGTTTTTTGAAGGCTATAACCTTATCCGTCGAGTCAAAATTGATACGTATTAAAATTTCATGCAACTTTGGTAATGTAAAATTGCTTTTCATAGGAAACTGATGATCTAGTTCGTGTCGAAAACTTACATCTTAATAAAGAGTTATGATCGCACCAGCATTTACTTCATTTTCCAAAGCCTATAGCCTTCTCTGGCGAGAGAAAATTGGTCCGGCTCAAAATTTCATCAACTTCAGATCAATGATACCTATTTTAAATAGCATTCAAACGGTCCACTTCGTGTCAAAAAATTCTTTTCGGATTGTGATTTAAGGTAATCTAAGTATTTGCACCGTTTTCCGAAGGCTATAGCCTTTCCTGGTGAGAGAAAATTGGTCTAGCTCAAAATTCCATGAACTTCAGATCAATAAAACCTGTTTCAAATAACATTCAAATGGTCCACTTCGTGTAAAAAAATACCTTCCGGATTGTGATTTAAGGTATTCTCAATATTTACACCGTTTTCCGAAGGCCATAGCCTTCCCTGGTGAGAGAAAATTGGTCCGGCTCAAAATTCCATAAACTTCAGATCAATAAAACCTATTTTAAATAGCATTCCAATGGTCCACTTTGTGTCGAAAAAATCCTTCCGGATTGTGATTTCAGGTATTCTTATTATTTGCAATGAAAAGCAAACCGTTTTTCGAAGGCTATAACCTTCTCCGTCGAGTCAAAATTGATCCGGATTAAAATTTCATGCAACTTTGGTAATGTAAAATTGCTTTTCATAGGAATCCGACGATCTAGTTCGTGTCCAAAACTAACATCTTAATAAAGAGTTATGATCGCACCAACATTTGCTTAATTTTCCTAAGCGTATAGTCTTCTCTGGCGAGAGAAAATTGGTCCGGCTCAAAATTTCATCAACTTCAGATCAATGATACCTATTTTAAATAGCATTCAAACGGTCCACTTCGTGTCAAAAAATTCCTTTCGGATTGTGATTTAAGGTATTCTAAATATTTGCACCGTTTTCCGAAAGCTATAGCCTTTCCTGGTGAGAGAAAATTGGTCTAGCTCAAAATTTCATGAACTTCAGATCAATAAAACCTGTTTCAAATAACATTCAAATGGTCCACTTCGTGTAAAAAAATACCTTCCGGATTGTGATTTAAGGTAGTCTCAATATTTGCAACCGTTTTCCGAAGGCCATAGCCTTCCCTGGTGAGAGAAAATTGGTCCGGCTCAAAATTCCATGAACTTCAGATAAACAAAACCTATTTTAAATAGCATTCCAATGGTCCACTTTGTGTCGAAAAAATCCTTCCGGATTGTGATTTCAGGTATTCTCATTATTTACACCGTTTTTCGAAGGCTATAACCTTCTTCGTCGAGTCAAAATTGATCCGGATTAAAATTTCATGCAACTTTGGTAATGTAAAATTGCTTTTCATAGGAATCCGACGATCTAGTTCGTGTCCAAAACTAACATCTTAATAAAGAGTTATGAACGCACCAACATTTGCTTAATTTTCCTAAGCGTATAGTCTTCTCTGGCGAGAGAAAATTGATCCGGCTCAAAATTCCATGAACTTCAATCCATAAAACCTGTTTGATATAGCATTTAAACGGTGCAGTTCTTAACGAAAAGTGCCTTCCGAATTAAGATTTAAGGTATTCTCAATATTTATACCGTTTTCCGAAGGCTATAGCCTTTCCTGGTGAGAGAAAATTGACCCGACTCAAAATTCCATGAACTTCATATCAATGAAACCAATCTTAAATAACATTCCAACGGCCCACTTTGTGTCGAAAAAAGTCTTCCGGATTTTGATTTCAGGTATTCTCATTATTTGCACCGTTTTTTGAAGGCTATAACCTTATCCGTCGAGTCAAAATTAATACGTGTTAAAATTTCATGCAACTTTGGTAATGTAAAATTGCTTTTCATAGGAATCTGATGATCTAGTTCGTGTCGAAAACTTACATCTTAATAAAGAGTTCTGATCGCACCAGCATTTGCTTCATTTTCCAAAGCCTATAGCCTTCTCTGGCGAGAGAAAATTTTTCCGGCTCAAAAATTTCATCAACTTCAGATCAATGATACCTATTTTAAATAGCATTCAAACGGTCCACTTCGTGTCAAAAAATTCTTTTCGGATTGTGATTTAAGGTATTCTCAGTATTTGCACCGTTTTCCGAAGGCTATAGCCTTTCCTGGTGAGAGAAAATTGGTCTATCTTAAAATTCGATAAACTTCAGATCAATAAAACCTGTTTCAAATAACATTCAAATGGTCCACTTCGTGTAAAAAAATACATTCCGGATTGTGATTTAAGGTATTCTCAATATTTGCACCGTTTTCCGAAGGCCATAGCCTTCCCTGGTGAGAGAAAATTGGTCCGGCTCAAAATTTCATCAACTTCAGATCAATGATACCTATTTTAAATAGCATTCAAACGGTCCACTTCGTGTCAAAAAATTCCTTTCGGATTGTGATTTAAGGTATTCTAAATATTTGCACCGTTTTCCGAAAGCTATAGCCTTTCCTGGTGAGAGAAAATTGGTCTATCTTAAAATTCGATAAACTTCAGATCAATAAAACCTGTTTCAAATAACATTCAAATGGTCCACTTCGTGTAAAAAAATACATTCCGGATTGTGATTTAAGGTATTCTCAATATTTGAACCGTTTTCCGAAGGCCATAGCCTTCCCTGGTGAGAGAAAATTGGACCGGCTCAAAATTCCATAAACTTCATATCAATAAAACCTATTTTAAATAGCATTCCAATGGTCCACTTTGTGTCGAAAAAATCCTTCCGGATTGTGATTTCAGGTATTCTCATTATTTGCACCGTTTTTCGAAGGCTATAACCTTCTCGGTCGAGTCAAAATTGATCCGGATTAAAATTTCATGCAACTTTGGTAATGTAAAATTACTTTTCATAGGAATCCGACGATGTAGTTCGTGTCCAAAACTAACATCTTAATAAAGAGTTATGAACGCACCAACATTTGCTTAATTTTCCTAAGCGTATAGTCTATTCTGGCGAGAGAAAATTGATCCGGCTCAAAATTTCATGAACTTCAATCTATAAAACCTATTTGATATAGCATTTAAACGGTGCAGTTCGTAACGAAAAGTGTCTTCCGTATTTGGATTTAAGGTATTCTCAATATTTATACCGTTTTCCGAAGGCTATAGCCTTTCCTGGTGAGAGAAAATTGACCCGACTCAAAATTCCATGAACTTCATATCAATGAAACCAATCTTAAATAACATTCCAACGGCCCACTTTGTGTCGAAAAAAGTCTTCCGGATTATGATTTCAGGTATTCTCATTATTTGCACCGTTTTTCGAAGGCTATAACCTTCTCCGTCGAGTCAAAATTGATCCGGATTAAAATTTCATGCAACTTTGGTAATGTAAAATTACTTTTCATAGGAATCCGACGATCTAGTTCGTGTCCAAAACTAACATCTTAATAAAGAGTTATGATCGCACCAACATTTGCTTAATTTTCCTAAGCGTATAGCCTTCTCTGGCGAGAGAAAATTGGTCCGGCTCAAAATTTCATCAACTTCAAATCAATGATACCTATTTTAAATAGCATTCAAACGGTCCACTTCGTGTCAAAAAATTCCTTTCGGATTGTGATTTAAGGTATTCTAAGTATTTGCACCGTTTTCCGAAAGCTATAGCCTTTCCTGGTGAGAGAAAATTGGTCTAGCTCAAAATTCCATGTACTTCAGATCAATAAAACCTGTTTCAAATAACATTCAAATGGTCCACTTCGTGTAAAAAAATACCTTCCGGATTGTGAGTTAAGGTATTCTCAATATTTGCACCGTTTTCCGAAGGCCATAGCCTTCCCTGGTGAGAGAAAATTGGTCCAGCTCAAAATTCCATAAACTTCAGATCAATAAAACCTATTTTAAATAGCATTCCAATGGTCCACTTTGTCTCGAAAAAATCCTTCCGGATTGTGATTTCAGGTATTCTCATTATTTGCACCGTTTTTCGAAGGCTATAACCTTCTCCGTCGAGTCAAAATTGATCCGGATTAAAATTTCATGCAACTTTGGTAATGTAAAATTACTTTTCATAGGAATCCGACGATCTAGTTCGTGTCCAAAACTAACATCTTAATAAATAGTTATGATCGCACCAACATTTGCTTAATTTTCCTAAGCGTATAGCCTTCTCTGGCGAGAGAAAATTGGTCCGGCTCAAAATTTCATCAACTTCAGATCAATGATACCTATTTTAAATAGCATTCAAACGGTCCACTTCGTGTCAAAAAATTCCTTTCGGATTGATTAAGGTATTCTAAGTATTTGCACCGTTTTCCGAAAGCTATAGCCTTTCCTGGTGAGAGAAAATTGGTCTAGCTCAAAATTTCATGAACTTCAGATCAATAAAACCTGTTTCAAATAACATTCAAATGGTCCACTTCGTGTAAAAAAATACCTTGCGGATTGTGATTTAAGGTAGTCTCAATATTTGCACCGTTTTCCGAAAGCCATAGCCTTCCCTGATGAGAGAAAATTGGTCCGGCTCAAATTCCATAAACTTCAGATAAACAAAACCTATTTTAAATAGCATTCCAATGGTCCACTTTGTGTCGAAAAAATCCTTTCGGATTGTGATTTCAGGTATTCTCATTATTTACACCGTTTTTTCGAAGGCTATAACCTTCTTCGTCGAGTCAAAATTGATCCGGATTAAAATTTCATGCAACTTTGGTAATGTAAAATTGCTTTTCATAAGAATCCGACGATCTAGTTCGTGTCCAAAACTAACATCTTAATAAAGAGTTATGAACGCACCAACATTTGCTTAATTTTCCTAAGCGTATAGTCTTCTCTGGCGAGAGAAAATTGATCCGGCTCAAAATTCCATGAACTTCAATCTATAAAACCTGTTTGATATAGCATTTAAACGGTGCAGTTCGTAACGAAAAGTGTCTTCCGTATTTGGATTTAAGGTATTCTCAATATTTATACCGTTTTCCGAAGGCTATAGCCTTTCCTGGTGAGAGAAAATTGACCCGACTCAAAATTCCATGAACTTCATATCAATGAAACCAATCTTAAATAACATTCCAACGGCCCACTTTGTGTCGAAAAAAGTCTTCCGGATTTTGATTTCAGGTATTCTCATTATTTGCACCGTTTTTTGAATGCTATAACCTTATCCGTCGAGTCAAAATTAATACGTATTAAAATTTCATGCAACTTTGGTAATGTAAAATTGCTTTTCATAGGAATCTGATGATCTAGTTCGTGTAGAAAACTTACATCTTAATAAAGAGTTATGATCGCACCAGCATTTACTTCATTTTTCAAAAGCTAGCCTTCTCTGGTGAGAGAAAATTGGTCCGGCTCAAAATTTCATAAACTTCAGATCAATAAAACCTATTTTAAATAGCATTCCAATGGTCCACTTTGTCTCGAAAAAATCCTTCCGGATTGTGATTTCAGGTATTCTCATTATTTGCACCGTTTTTCGAAGGCTATAACCTTCTCCGTCGAGTCAAAATTGATCCGGATTAAAATTTCATGCAACTTTGGTAATGTAAAATTACTTTTCATAGGAATCCGACGATGTAGTTCGTGTCCAAAACTAACATCTTAATAAAGAGTTATGAACGGACCAACATTTGCTTAATTTTCCTAAGCGTATAGTCTTCTCTGGCGAGAGAAAATTGATCCGGCTCAAAATTTCATGAACTTCAATCTATAAAACCTGTTTAATATAGCATTTAAACGGTGCAGTTCGTAACGAAAAGTGTCTTCCGTATTTGGATTTAAGGTATTCTCAATATTTATACCGTTTTCCGAAGGCTATAGCCTTTCCTGGTGAGAGAAAATTGACCCGACTCAAAATTCCATGAACTTCATATCAATGAAACCAATCTTAAATAACATTCCAACGGCCCACTTTGTGTCGAAAAAAGTCTTCCGGATTATGATTTCAGGTATTCTCATTATTTGCACCGTTTTTCGAAGGCTATAACCTTCTCCGTCGAGTCAAAATTGATCCGGATTAAAATTTCATGCAACTTTGGTAATGTAAAATTGCTTTTCATAGGAATCCGACGATCTAGTTCGTGTCCAAAACTAACATCTTAATAAAGAGTTATGATCGCACCAACATTTGCTTAATTTTCCTAAGCGTATAGCCTTCTCTGGCGAGAGAAAATTGGTCCGGCTCAAAATTTCATCAACTTCAGATCAATGATACCTATTTTAAATAGCATTCAAACGGTCCACTTCGTGTCAAAAAATTCCTTTCGGATTGTGATTTAAGGTATTCTAAGTATTTGCACCATTTTCCGAAAGCTATAGCCTTTCCTGGTGAGAGAAAATTGGTCTAGCTCAAAATTTCATGAACTTCAGATCAATAAAACCTGTTTCAAATAACATTCAAATGGTCCACTTCGTGTAAAAAAATACCTTCCGGATTGTGATTTAAGGTAGTCTCAATATTTGCACCGTTTTCCGAAAGCCATAGCCTTCCCTGATGAGAGAAAATTGGTCCGGCTCAAAATTCCATAAACTTCAGATAAACAAAACCTATTTTAAATAGCATTCCAATGGTCCACTTTGTGTCGAAAAAATCCTTCCGGATTGTGATTTCAGGTATTCTCATTATTTGCAACCGTTTTTCGAAGGCTATAACCTTCTCCGTCGAGTCAAAATTGATCCGGATTAAAATTTCATGCAACTTTGGTAATGTAAAATTGCTTTTCATAGGAATCCGACGATCTAGTTCGTGTCCAAAACTAACATCTTAATAAAGAGTTATGAACGCACCAACATTTGCTTAATTTTCCTAAGCGTATAGTCTTCTCTGGCGAGAGAAAATTGATCCGGCTCAAAATTCCATGAACTTCAATCTATAAAACCTGTTTGATATAGCATTTAAACGGTGCAGTTCGTAACGAAAAGTGTCTTCCGTGTTTGGATTTAAGGTATTCTCAATATTTATACCGTTTTCCGAAGGCTATAGCCTTTCCTGGTGAGAGAAAATTGATCCGACTCAAAATTCCATGAACTTCATATCAATGAAACCAATCTTAAATAACATTCCAACGGCCCACTTTGTGTCGAAAAAAGTCTTCCGGATTTTGATTTCAGGTATTCTCATTATTTGCACCGTTTTTGAATGCTATAACCTTATCCGTCGAGTCAAAATTAATACGTATTAAAATTTCATGCAACTTTGGTAATGTAAAATTGCTTTTCATAGGAATCTGATGATCTAGTTCGTGTCGAAAACTTACATCTTAATAAAGAGTTATGATCGCACCAGCATTTACTTCATTTTTCAAAAGCCTATAGCCTTCTCTGGCGAGAGAAAATTGGTCCGGCTCAAAATTTCATAAACTTCAGATCAATGATACCTATTTTAAATAGCATTCAAACGATCCACTTCGTGTCAAAAAATTCCTTTCGGATTGTGATTTAAGGTATTCTCAGTATTTGCACCGTTTTCCGAAGGCTATAGCCTTTCCTGGTGAGAGAAAATTGGTCTAGCTCAAAATTCCATGTACTTCAGATCAATAAAACCTGTTTCAAATAACATTCAAATGGTCCACTTCGTGTAAAAAAATACCTTCCGGATTGTGATTTAAGGTATTCTCAATATTTGCACCGTTTTCCGAAGGCCATAGCCTTCCCTGGTGAGAGAAAATTGGTCCGGCTCAAAATTCCATAAACTTCAGATCAATAAAACCTATTTTAAATAGCATTCCAATGGTCCACTTTGTCTCGAAAAAATCCTTCCGGATTGTGATTTCCGGTATTCTCATTATTTGCACCGTTTTTCGAAGGCTATAACCTTCTCCGTCGAGTCAAAATTGATCCGGATTAAAATTTCATGCAACTTTGGTAATGTAAAATTACTTTTCATAGGAATCCGACGATCTAGTTCGTGTCCAAAACTAACATCTTAATAAAGAGTTATGATCGCACCAACATTTGCTTAATTTTCCTAAACGTATAGCCTTCTCTGGCGAGAGAAAATTGGTCCGGCTCAAAATTTCATCAACTTCAGATCAATGATACCTATTTTAAATAGCATTCAAACGGTCCACTTCGTGTCAAAAAATTCCTTTCGGATTGTGATTTAAGGTATTCTAAGTATTTGCACCGTTTTCCGAAAGCTATAGCCTTTCCTGGTGAGAGAAAATTGGTCTAGCTCAAAATTTCATGAACTTCAGATCAATAAAACCTGTTTCAAATAACATTCAAATGGTCCACTTCGTGTAAAAAAATACCTTCCGGATTGTGATTTAAGGTAGTCTCAATATTTGCACCGTTTTCCGAAAGCCATAGCCTTCCCTGATGAGAGAAAATTGGTCCGGCTCAAAATTCCATAAACTTCAGATAAACAAAACCTATTTTAAATAGCATTCCAATGGTCCACTTTGTGTCGAAAAAATCCTTCCGGATTGTGATTTCAGGTATTCTCATTATTTACACCGTTTTTCGAAGGCTATAACCTTCTTCGTCGAGTCAAAATTGATCCGGATTAAAATTTCATGCAACTTTGGTAATGTAAAATTGCTTTTCATAGGAATCCGACGATCTAGTTCGTGTCCAAAACTAACATCTTAATAAAGAGTTATGAACGCACCAACATTTGCTTAATTTTCCTAAGCGTATAGTCTTCTCTGGCGAGAGAAAATTGATCCGGCTCAAAATTCCATGAACTTCAATCTATAAAACCTGTTTGATATAGCATTTAAACGGTGCAGTTCGTAACGAAAAGTGTCTTCCGTATTTGGATTTAAGGTATTCTCAATATTTATACCGTTTTCCGAAGGCTATAGCCTTTCCTGGTGAGAGAAAATTGACCCGACTCAAAATTCCATGAACTTCATATCAATGAAACCAATCTTAAATAACATTCCAACGGCCCACTTTGTGTCGAAAAAAGTCTTCCGGATTTTGATTTCAGGTATTCTCATTATTTGCACCGTTTTTTGAATGCTATAACCTTATCCGTCGAGTCAAAATTAATACGTATTAAAATTTCATGCAACTTGGGTAATGTAAAATTGCTTTTCATAGGAATCTGATGATCTAGGTCGTGTCGAAAACTTACATCTTAATAAAGAGTTATGATCGCACCAGCATTTACTTCATTTTTCAAAAGCCTATAGCCTTCTCTGGCGAGAGAAAATTGGTCCGGCTCAAAATTTCATAAACTTCAGATCAATGATACCTAATTTAAATAGCATTCAAACGATCCACTTCGTGTCAAAAAATTCCTTTCGGATTGTGATTTAAGGTATTCTCAGTATTTGCACCGTTTTCCGAAGGCTATATAGCCTTTCCTGGTGAGAGAAAATTGGTCTAGCTCAAAATTCCATGTACTTCAGATCAATAAAACTTGTTTCAAATAACATTCAAATGGTCCACTTCGTGTAAAAAAATACCTTCCGGATTGTGATTTAAGGTATTCTCAATATTTGCAACCGTTTTCCGAAGGCCATAGCCTTCCCTGGTGAGAGAAAATTGGTCCGGCTCAAAATTCCATAAACTTCAGATCAATAAAACCTATTTTAAATAGCATTCCAATGGTCCACTTTGTCTCGAAAAAATCCTTCCGGATTATGATTTCAGGTATTCTCATTATTTGCACCGTTTTTCGAAGGCTATAACCTTCTCCGTCGAGTCAAAATTGATCCGGATTAAAATTTCATGCAACTTTGGTAATGTAAAATTGCTTTTCATAGGAATCCGACGATCTAGTTCGTGTCCAAAACTAACATCTTAATAAAGAGTTATGAACGCACCAACATTTGCTTAATTTTCCTAAGCGTATAGTCTTTTCTGACGAGAGAAAATTGATCCGGCTCAAAATTACATGAACTTCAATCTATAAAACCTGTTTGATATAGCATTTAAACGGTGCAGTTCGTAACGAAAAGTGTCTTCCGTATTTGGATTTAAGGTATTCTCAATATTTATACCGTTTTCCGAAGGCTATAGCCTTTCCTGGTGAGAGAAAATTGACCCGACTCAAAATTCCATGAACTTCATATCAATAAAACCAATCTTAAATAACATTCCAACGGCCCACTTTGTGTCGAAAAAAGTCTTCCGGATTTTGATTTCAGGTATTCTCATTATTTGCACCGTTTTTTGAATGCTATAACCTTATCCGTCGAGTCAAAATTAATACGTATTAAAATTTCATGCAACTTTGGTAATGTAAAATTACTTTTCATAGGAATCTGATGATCTAGTTCGTGTCGAAAACTTACATCTTAATAAAGAGTTATGATCGCACCAGCATTTACTTCATTTTTCAAAAGCCTATAGCCTTCTCTGGCGAGAGAAAATTGGTCCGGCTCAAAATTTCATCAACTTCAGATCAATGATACCTATTTTAAATAGCATTCAAACGGTCCACTTCGTGTCAAAAAATTCCTTTCGGATTGTGATTTAAGGTATTCTAAGTATTTGCACCGTTTTCCGAAAGCTATAGCCTTTCCTGGTGAGAGAAAATTGGTCTAGTTCAAAATTCCATAAACTTCAGATCAATAAAACCTGTTTCAAATAACATTCAAATGGTCCACTTCGTGTAAAAAAATACCTTCCGGATTGTGATTTAAGGTAGTCTCAATATTTGCACCGTTTTCCGAAAGCCATAGCCTTCCCTGATGAGAGAAAATTGGTCCGGCTCAAAATTCCATAAACTTCAGATCAATAAAACCTATTTTAAATAGCATTCCAATGGTCCACTTTGTGTCGAAAAAATCCTTCCGGATTGTGATTTCAGGTATTCTCATTATTTACACCGTTTTTCGAAGGCTATAACCTTCTCCGTCGAGTCAAAATTGATCCGGATTAAAATTTCATGCAACTTTGGTAATGTAAAATTGCTTTTCATAGGAATCCGACGATCTAGTTCGTGTCCAAAACTAACATCTTAATAAAGAGTTATGATCGCACCAACATTTGCTTAATTTTCCTAAGCGTATAGTCTTCTCTGGCGAGAGAAAATTGATCCGGCTCAAAATTCTATGAACTTCAATCCATAAAACCTGTTTGATATAGCATTTAAACGGTGCAGTTCGTAACGAAAAGTGCCTTCCGAATTAGGATTTAAGGTATTCTCAATATTTATAACCGTTTTCCGAAAGCTATAGCCTTCCCTGGTGAGAGAAAATTGACCCGACACAAAATTCCATGAACTTCATATCAATGAAACCAATTTTAAATAACATTCCAACGGCCCACTTTGTGTCGAAAAAAGTCTTCCGGATTGTGATTTCAGGTATTCTCATTATTTGCAAACCGTTTTTTGAAAGCTATAACCTTATCCGTCGAGTCAAAATTGATACGTATTAAAATTTCATGCAACTTTGGTAATGTAAAATTGCTTTTCATAGGAATCTGATGATCTAGTTCGTGTCGAAAACTTACATCTTAATAAACAGTTATGATCGCACCAGCATTTGCTTCATTTTCCAAAGCCTATAGCCTTCTCTGGCGAGAGAAAATTGGTCCGACTCAAAATTTCATCAACTTCAGATCAATGATACCTACTTTAAATACCATTCAAACGGTCCACTTCGTGTCAAAAAATTCCTTTCGGATTGTGATTTAAGGTATTCTCAGTATTTGCACCGTTTTCCGAAGGCTATAGCCTTTCCTGGTGAGAGAAAATTGGTCTTGCTCAAAATTCCATGAATTTCAGATCAATAAAACCTATTTCAAATAACATTCAAATGGTCGACTTCGTGTAAAAAAATACCTTCCGGATTGTGATTTAAGGTATTCTCAATATTTGCAACCGTTTTCCGAAGGCCATAGCCTTCCCTGGTGAGAGAAAATTGGTCCGGCTCAAAATTCCATAAACTTCAGATCAATAAAACCTATTTTAAATAGCATTCCAATGGTCCACTTTGTGTCGAAAAAATCCTTTCGGATTGTGATTTAAGGTATTCTAAGTATTTGTACCGTTTTCCGAAGGCTATAGCCTTTCCTGGTGAGAGAAAATTGGTCTAGCTCAAAATTCCATGAACTTCAGATCAATAAAACCTGTTTCAAATAACATTCAAATGGTCGACTTCGTGTAAAAAAATACCTTCCGGATTGTGATTTAAGGTATTCTCAATATTTCCACCGTTTTAACGAAGGCCATAGCCTTCCCTGGTGAGAGAAAATTGGTCCGGCTCAAAATTCCATAAACTTCAGTTCAATAAAACCTATTTTAAATAGCATTCCAATGGTCCACTTTGGGTCGAAAAAATCCTTCCGGATTGTGATTTCAGGTATTTTCATTATTTGCACCGTTTTTCGAAGGCTATAACCTTCTCCGTCGAGTCAAATTTGATCCGGATTAAAATTTCATGCAACTTTGGTAATGTAAAATTGCTTTTCATAGGAATTCGACGATCTAGTTCGTGGCCAAAACTAACATCTTAATAAAGAGTTATGATCGCACCAACATTTGCTTAATTTTCCTAAGCGTATAGTCTTCTCTGGCGAGAGAAAATTGATCCGGCTCAAAATTCCATAAACTTCAATCCATAAAACATGTTTGATATAGCATTTAAACGGTGCAGTTCGTAACGAAAAGTGCCTTCCGAATTAGGATTTAAGGTATTCTCAATATTTATACCATTTTCCAAAGGCTATAGCCTTCCCTGGTGAGAGAAAATTGACCCGACTCAAAATTCCATGAACTTCATATCAATGAAACCAATTTTAAATAACATTCCAACGGCCCACTTTGTGTCGAAAAAAGTCTTCCGGATTGTGATTTCAGGTATTCTCATTATTTGCACCGTTTTTTGAAGGCTATAACCTTATCCATCGAGTCAAAATTGATATGTAATAAAATTTCATGCAACTTTGGTAATGTAAAATTGCTTTTCATAGGAATCTGATGATCTAATTCGTGTCGAAAACTTACATCTTAATAAAGAGTTATGACCGCACCAGCATTTGCTTAATTTTCCGAAGCCTATAGCTTTCTCTGGCCAGAGAAAATTGGTCCGGCTCAAAATTTCATCAACTTCAGATCAATGATACCTATTTAAATAGCATTCAAACGGTCCACTTCGTGTCAAAAAATTCCTTTCGGATTGTGATTTAAGGTATTCTAAGTATTTGCACCGTTTTTCCGAATGCTATAGCCTTTCCTGGGGAGAGAAAATTGGTCTAGCTCAAAATTCCTTGAACTTCAGATCAATAAAACATGTTTCAAATAACATTCAAATGGTCCACTTCGTGTAAAAAAATACCTTCCGGATTGTGATTTAAGGTATTCTCAATATTTACACCGTTTTCCGAAGGCCATAGCCTTCCCTGGTGAGAGAAAATTGGTCCGGCTCAAAATTGCATAAACTTCAGATCAATAAAACCTATTTTAAATAGCATTCCAATGGTCCACTTTGTGTCGAAAAAATCCTTCCGGATTGTGATTTCAGGTATTCTCATTATTTGCACCGTTTTTTCGAAGGCTATAACCTTCTCCTTCGAGTCAAAATTGATCCGGATTAAAATTTCATGCAACTTTGGTAATGTAAAATTGCTTTTCATAGGAATCTGACGATCTAGTTCGTGTCCAAAACTAACATCTTAATAAAGAGTTATGATCGCACCAACATTTGCTTAATTTTCCTAAGCGTATAGTCTTCTCTGGCGAGAGAAAATTGGTCCGGCTCAAAATTCATCAACTTCAGATCAATGATACCTATTTTAAATAGCATTCAAACAGTCCACTTCGTATCAATAAATTCCTTTCAGATTGTGATTTAAGGTATTCTAAGTATTTGAACCGTTTTCTGAAAGCTATAGCCTTTCCTGGTGAGAGAAAATTGGTCTAGCTCAAAATTTCATGAACTTCAGATCAATAAAACCTGTTTCAAATAACATTCAAATGGTCCACTTCGTGTAAAAAATTACCTTCCGGATTGTGATTTAAGGTAGTCTCAATATTTGCACCGTTTTCCGAAGGCCATAGCCTTCCCTGGTGAGAGAAAATTGGTCCGGCTCAAAATTCCATAAACTTCAGATCAATAAAACCTATTTTAAATAGCATTCCAATGGTCCACTTTGTGTCGAAAAAATCCTTCCGTATTGTGATTTCAGGTATTCTCATTATTTGCACCGTTTTTCGAAGGCTATAACCTTCTCCGTCGAGTCAAAATTGATCCGGATTAAAATTTCATGCAACTTTGGTAATGTAAAATTGCTTTTCATAGGAATCCGACGATCTAGTTCGTGTCCAAAACTAACATCTTAATAAAGAGTTATGAACGCACCAACATTTGCTTAATTTTCCTAAGCGTATAGTCTTCTCTGGCGAGAGAAAATTGATCCGGCTCAAAATTCCATGAACTTCAATCCATAAAACCTGTTTGATATAGCATTTAAACGGTGCAGTTCGTAACGAAAAGTGCCTTCCGTATTAGGATTTAAGGAATTCTCAATATTTATACCGTTTTCCGAAGGCTATAGCCTTTCTTGGTGAGAGAAAATTGACCCGACACAAAATTCCATGAACTTCATATCAATGAAACCAATTTTAAATAACATTCCAACGGCCCACTTTGTGTCGAAAAAAGTCTTTCGGATTGTGATTTCAGGTATTCTCATTATTTGCACCGTTTTTTGAAGGCTATAACCTTATCCGTCGAGTCAAAATTGATACGTATTAAAATTTCATGCAACTTTGGTAATGTAAAATTGCTTTTCATAGGAATCTGATGATCTAGTTCGTGTCGAAAACTTACATCTTAATAAAGAGTTATGATCGCACCAGCATTTGCTTCATTTTCCAAAGCCTATAGCCTTCTCTGGCGAGAGAAAATTGGTCCGGCTCAAAATTTCATCAACTTCAGATCAATGATACCTATTTTAAATAGCATTCAAACGGTCCACTTCGTGTCAAAAAATTCTTTTCGGATTGTGATTTAAGGTATTCTAAGTATTTGCACCGTTTTCCGAAGGCTATAAGCTTTCCTGGTGAGAGAAAATTGGTCTATCTCAAAATTCCATGAACTTCAGATCAATAAAACCTGTTTCAAATAACATTCAAATGGTACACTTCGTGTAAAAAAATACCTTCCGGATTGTGATTTAAGGTATTCTCAATATTTGCATGCACCGTTTTCCGAAGGCCATAGCCTTCCCTGGTGAGAGAAAATTGGTCCGGCTCAAAATTCCATAAACTTCAGATCAATAAAACCTATTTTAAATAGCATTCCAATGGTCCACTTTGTGTCGAAAAAATCCTTCCGGATTGTGATTTCAGGTATTCTCATTATTTGCACCGTTTTTCGAAGGCTATATAACCTTCTCGGTCGAGTCAAAATTGATCCGGATTAAAATTTCATGCAACTTTGGTAATGTAAAAATTGCTTTTCATAGGAATCTGACGATCTAGTTCGTGTCCAAAACTAACATCTTAATAAAGAGTTATGAACGCACCAACATTTGCTTAATTTTCCTAAGCGTATAGTCTTCTCTGGCGAGAGAAAATTGATCCGGCTCAAAATTCCATGAACTTCAATCCATAAAACCTGTTTGATATAGCATTTAAACGGTGCAGTTCGTAACCAAAAGTGCCTTCCGTATTAGGATTTAAGGTATTCTCAATATTTATGCCGTTTTCCGAAGGCTATAGCCTTTCCTGGTGAGAGAAAATTGACCCGACTCAAAATTCCATGAACTTCATATCAATGAAACCAATCTTAAATAACATTCCAACGGCCCACTTTGTGTCGAAAAAAGTCTTCCGGATTGTGATTTCAGGTATTCTCATTATTTGCACCGTTTTTTGAAGGCTATAACTGTAATAACCAAATTTTCACGACCTTACGTTGTTTTGTAAAGAAACTTATGCAATGTTTAGAATATATTCATGAAAATCTGTGATGGGTTTTTACTTGAAAATTTTAAGTTCTCATGATCTTATGAGACTTAAAAATGATTGCTTTAACAAGTATATATCATTTTGAGTTAGCAGAATAGAAAAATTTCACGTATGCATGGTCTTGCATGGCGGTCAAAGTTTGACCTAAAAAGTCAAAGTCGACCCAAAAAGTCAAGGGTTGACCAGAAAAGTCAACCATATGATGATACTGATTTATGGTCAAACAGTATGGAAAATATACTGCGAAAAACCATTTTTTCGGACAAGATGTTAAGATTAAGATTTAAAATCATCCTAGAAAAATCAAGCACATAAATTAGGGTATATTGGGACAAAGGGCTTCAAATTATAAGAAAAATTTTATACAGTCAAATTTTACACAGATAAATTTTGGACTGCAGTTTAGTGATAAAATACTGTTATTAATAGTTAACAGTATTAAAATATCTGTGTTAACTTGAATTTGGACTGCTTAGCAAGAAAAAATTGCCAAACAAGCCTAATGGTGCTTACCTCACCAACCTTTTGATTTATGACATCATTATGGTGATTAAAAAGAAAAATTTTTGGATAATAATGGAGCCTTCTAGAGCATGATGTGGCCGGCCACCTTGGGGCCAAATTAGAAATAATTTTTCTTCATGGAATTATTAGAAAAGGTGAACTAAAATTAATTACAAAATGACCCCAAAAACTCCCCTATAAATAGGCCTAAGGGGGGCGGTTTTTTTGGCTGAGAAAATAGAGAAAAACAGCCAAGCTCTTGTCAAATTTTTCCACAAAAAAATCTGGAAATCAGAGGAGAGAAAGGAGTGAGGGAAATCAGAAATTTTCTTGGGGATTTTGATCATAGGGGTTCGGATTTGAGCTAGGATCAAACCAAGGAAAATTTAGAAATTTTTTTGGGTCAATTGGTGTGTGTGGCCGAGTGTGTAAGGGAAGAAGAGAAGCTGAAAAATTTGAGGCCAAATCTTGGTGGAGTGCTCGGCTTGGAGTGGATCTACCAAGGAGATCAAACCGAAAAATTTTTGGGTGCCATTTGGGTGGTGTGGCCGTGAGCTAAGGAGAGCTAGGGGGAGGAAGAGATTTTGGTGACCAAACTTGACTTTGGTCTAAGGTAAAAATCTAGAACCCTAACTCTCTTATTTGAGCTCAAATTTAAAGATAAATGGTAGTTCAATTTGGTTGTAAGGACATAAGTCCATTTCCTATTTTGTGCCCTAAAGTTAGAGGTATGTGCTTGATTTGTAGATCTAAGGGTGTATGGTTTAAATTCTTGCATTATTGTGCTTGATTATGATTGATTTTCATGCTTGATGCTTAGGGTTGTGTGTCCCCTAGTTTGGTCCAAAAATCTGCCATAAGGCAGTGATTGAAGCATGTTAGCCTAAGGAGCAAAGTTTGATGCTTGTATGTGATGTATGCAAAAAGTTAGGGTTTTTGAATTTGGTTTGCATGGTTTCAATTGGACGGTTTAAAGGTTCAAGTGGGACGTTAGAAACGCTGTGTGTTTGCCATATAGACTCCCGAAGTGATCGGTCGAGATAGATTTCACGAAATAGGACGTAAAACGAACTCAACAACCAAAACTGCCAATTCGGATTCAAAACTGGTCAGTTTCGGGAAAGTAAAAATTAGAGGCATTTAGAGGATGAATTGGGTAAATTGTAAAACACGAAAGTTGCTCGGAACGATTTTTCCTAGAAGACCACGTGAGCAGATTTTAAAAATGAGGCTCCAATGGCCTTCGTTTTTTACAAAAATCCGTGGCGGATTTGCCCAGACCCAAGTTACAGGATCAGCCTGTTTCAAACGAAAACTGACGCAAATACAAGCAGAACTGGATTTTTCGTAAAACATGAAAGTTTTAGCATTTTTCGAGAGCTACAACTTTCATGAAGACAAGTTTTTCAAATTCCAAATGGATTTTTAAACTGGTATTGTTTTATGAAGAGTGTGCAGGGAACCGAAAATTCCTGCACATAAGTTTTACAAACAGTTTCAAAAAGAAAAGGAAAACTGTATTTTTACATAAAACTGTTCCAAAAGCAGTTTTCAATCTTAAACGACCTTTATAAAGATTTGTTTTAAAGATTGGAATTTTTACCAAAAATATTAAAGGGATTTAAAGTTAAATCTCTCAAAATGGTAAAAGGATAAGAAAATAGAGTTTTTAAGATAAAAATTGTAATCAAGCCGATTACGGACGATAATCAAGGATAATACCTGAATTACCGGACCTAGTCCCAAAGCTCAAGGCTTTAAAGAAACCCAGCATTTTTGTCAACCCAAGGGTTTGTCCAAATAATCTTTTTAAAGAATAAATCCTCCCAAACAGTAGGATTTTTATTTGTGACCAAACCAGATATTAAGTATCGGGGACATACAACTAGAAATTAGTAAAGCATGTTGGTTAGGACACCAACACTGCACAATGAGAATTGAACTCTCACCTATGTCCCTATTCAAGCAGGAGAGGGCCTGCAGCTGTGCCAGTTAGAGAACAGTATCAAAAAGGGACATAGTAAGAGAGGTAAGTACAACTCCGCCTACAGCATAGGCTTTTTAACTATAACATGATACAATGTATGTTATGTGCTATAATTTAAAGTAGATGGCATAACTAAGATATGATTATCAGTTATACTCATGTGACATCATGAAGCATGTTCACAGTTAATAAAAACAAGGTCAAGATGATAAATAAGTATAGTGGCAAGCGAGCTTGCCAGTGACGTACCGACCCGTCCAAGGTCGGGTAGGACTGTGGATCGAGTTGGAATTGGTTTGGCCGCCCCAACCGTTCCATAGTTGCGCGCCCGGTACGATCACCCATGATAAGGGGCCCATAAACAATTACGCATAATAAAGCATAATTGGATCATGCATAATTAGAACATGTTATGATTTACTATGTTAAGTTTATAATTATTTATGTTGCGGAAAATAAAGTTGTACTTGCTGAGCGAAAGCTCACGACTTACGTCTATGCTGTAGGTAAACAACCTACTGGCGAATTTTGATACAAGATGATGGAGTTGGCAGGGCAACTGTGAAAGAAGGGATAAGCCGCTATGTCTTCCGCAGAATTTATGTTTAATATCTATATTATTCCAAACAGTGCTTCAGTAGTAGTAAAAAAAAAAAAAAAAAAAAATTTCACTACTTTTGATAAAGAAGTAAGTATGTTAAACATGTATATATGTACGGTAACGGTCCGTGCTAGGCGGGTCGTTACAATAACCTTATCCGTCGAGTCAAAATTGATACGTATTAAAATTTCATGCAACTTTGGTAATGTAAAATTGCTTTTCATAGGAATCTGATGATCTAGTTCGTGTCGAAAACTTACATCTTAATAAAGAGTTATGATCGCACCAGCATTTGCTTCATTTTCCAAAGCCTATAGCCTTCTCTGGCGAGAGAAAATTGGTCCGGCTCAAAATTTCATCAACTTCAGATCAATGATACCTATTTTAAATAGCATTCAAACGGTCCACTTCATGTCAAAAAATTCCTATCGGATTGTGATTTAAGGTATTCTAAGTATTTGTACCGTTTTCCGAAGGCTATAGCCTTTCCTGGTGAGAGAAAATTGGTCTAGCTCAAAATTCCATGAACTTCAGATCAATAAAACCTGTTTCAAATAACATTCAAATGGTCGACTTCGTGTAAAAAAATACCTTCCGGATTGTGATTTAAGGTATTCTCAATATTTGCACCGTTTTCCGAAGGCCATAGCCTTCCCTGGTGAGAGAAAATTGGTCCGGCTCAAAATTCCATAAACTTCAGATCAATAAAACCTATTTTAAATAGCATTCCAATGGTCCACTTTGTGTCGAAAAAATCCTTTCGGATTGTGATTTAAGGTATTCTAAGTATTTGTACCGTTTTCCGAAGGCTATAGCCTTTCCTGGTGAGAGAAAATTGGTCTAGCTCAAATTCCATGAACTTCAGATCAATAAAACCTGTTTCAAATAACATTCAAATGGTCGACTTCGTGTAAAAAAATACCTTCCGGATTGTGATTTAAGGTATTCTCAATATTTGCACCGTTTTCCGAAGGCCATAGCCTTCCCTGGTGAGAGAAAATTGGTCCGGCTCAAAATTCCATAAACTTTAGATCAATAAAACCTATTTTAAATAGCATTCCAATGGTCCACTTTGTGTCGAAAAAATCCTTCCGGATTGTGATTTCAGGTATTCTCATTATTTGCACCGTTTTTCGAAGGCTATAACCTTCTCGGTCGAGTCAAAATTGATCCGGATTAAAATTTCATGCAACTTTGGTAATGTAAAATTGCTTTTCATAGGAATCCGACGATCTAGTTCGTGTCCAAAACTAACATCTTAATAAAGAGTTATGAACGCACCAACATTTGCTTAATTTTCCTAAGCGTATAGTCTTCTCTGGCGAGAGAAAATTGATCCGGCTCAAAATTCCATGAACTTCAATCCATAAAACCTGTTTGATATAGCATTTAAACGGTGCAGTTCGTAACGAAAAGTGCCTTCCGTATTAGGATTTAAGGTATTCTCAATATTTATACCGTTTTCCGAAGGCTATAGCCTTTCCTGGTGAGAGAAAATTGACCCGACTCAAAATTCCATTAACTTCATATCAATGAAACCAATCTTAAATAACATTCCAACGGCCCACTTTGTGTCGAAAAAAGTCTTTCGGATTGTGATTTCAGGTATTCTCATTATTTGCCACCGTTTTTTGAAGGCTATAACCTTATCCGTCGAGTCAAAATTGATACGTATTAAAATTTCATGCAACTTTGGTAATGTAAAATTGCTTTTCATAGGAATCTGATGATCTAGTTCGTGTCGAAAACTTACATCTTAATAAAGAGTTATGATCGCACCAGCATTTGCTTCATTTTCCAAAGCCTATAGCCTTCTCCGGCGAGAGAAAATTGGCCCGGCTCAAAATTTCATCAACTTCAGATCAATGATACCTATTTTAAATAGCATTCAAACGGTCCACTTTGTGTCAAAAAATTCCTTTCGGATTGTGATTTAAGGTATTCTAAGTATTTGTACCGTTTTCCGAAGGCTATAGCCTTTCCTGGTGAGAGAAAATTGGTCTAGCTCAAAATTCCATGAACTTCAGATCAATAAAACCTGTTTCAAATAACATTCAAATGGTCGACTTCGTGTAAAAAAATACCTTCCGGATTGTGATTTAAGGTATTCTCAATATTTGCACCGTTTTACGAAGGCCATAGCCTTCCCTGGTGAGAGAAAATTGGTCCGGCTCAAAATTCCATAAACTTCAGTTCAATAAAACCTATTTTAAATAGCATTCCAATGGTCCACTTTGGGTCGAAAAAATCCTTCCGGATTGTGATTTCAGGTATTCTCATTATTTGCACCGTTTTTCGAAGGCTATAACCTTCTCCGTCGAGTCAAAATTGATCCGGATTAAAATTTCATGCAACTTTGGTAATGTAAAATTGCTTTTCATAGGAATCCGACGATCTAGTTCGTGTCCAAAACTAACATCTTAATAAAGAGTTATGAACGCACCAACATTTGCTTAATTTTCCTAAGCGTATAGTCTTCTCTGGCGAGAGAAAATTGATCCGGCTCAAAATTCCATGAACTTCAATCCATAAAACCTGTTTGATATAGCATTTAAACGGTGCAGTTCGTAACCAAAAGTGCCTTCCGTATTAGGATTTAAGGTATTCTCAATATTTATGCCGTTTTCCGAAGGCTATAGCCTTTCCTGGTGAGAGAAAATTGACCCGACTCAAAATTCCATGAACTTCATATCAATGAAACCAATCTTAAATAACCTTCCAATGGCCCACTTTGTGTCGAAAAAAGTCTTCCGGATTGTGATTTCAGGTATTCTCATTATTTGCAAAGGCACCGTTTTTTGAAGGCTATAACCTTATCCGTCGAGTCAAAATTGATACGTATTAAAATTTCATGCAACTTTGGTAATGTAAAATTGCTTTTCATAGGAATCTGATGATCTAGTTCGTGTCGAAAACTTACATCTTAATAAAGAGTTATGATCGCACCAGCATTTGCTTCATTTTCCAAAGCCTATAGTCTTCTCTGGCGAGAGAAAATTGGTCCGGCTCAAAATTTCATCAACTTCAGATCAATGATACCTATTTTAAATAGCATTCAAACGGTCCACTTCGTGTCAAAAAATTCCTTTCGGATTGTGATTTAAGGTATTCTAAGTATTTGTACCATTTTCCGAAGGCTATAGCCTTTCCTGGTGAGAGAAAATTGGTCTAGCTCAAAATTCCATGAACTTCAGATCAATAAAACCTGTTTCAAATAACATTCAAATGGTCGACTTCGTGTAAAAAAATACCTTCCGGATTGTGATTTAAGGTATTCTCAATATTTGCACCGTTTTCCGAAGGCCATAGCCTTCCCTGGTGAGAGAAAATTGGTCCGGCTCAAAATTCCATAAACTTCAGATCAATAAAACCTATTTTAAATAGCATTCCAATGGTCCACTTTGTGTCGAAAAAATCCTTCCGGATTGTGATTTCAGGTATTCTCATTATTTACACCGTTTTTCGAAGGCTATAACCTTCTCCGTCGAGTCAAAATTGATCCGGATTAAAATTTCATGCAACTTTGGTAATGTAAAATTGCTTTTCATAGGAATCCGACGATCTAGTTCGTGTCCAAAACTAACATCTTAATAAAGAGTTATGAACGCACCAACATTTGCTTAATTTTCCTAAGCGTATAGTCTTCTCTGGCGAGAGAAAATTGATCCGGCTCAAAATTCCATGAACTTCAATCCATAAAACCTGTTTGATATAGCATTTAAACGGTGCAGTTCGTAACCAAAAGTGCCTTCCGTATTAGGATTTAAGGTATTCTCAATATTTATGCCGTTTTCCGAAGGCTATAGCCTTTCCTGGTGAGAGAAAATTGATCCGGCTCAAAATTCCATGAACTTCAATCCATAAAACATGTTTGATATAGCATTTAAACAGTGCAGTTCGTAACGAATAGTGCCTTCCGAATTAGGATTTAAGGTATTCTCAATATTTATACCGTTTTCCGAAGGCTATAGCCTTTCTTGGTGAGAAAAAATTGACCCGACTCAAAATTCCATGAACTTCATATCGATGAAACCAATCTTAAATAACATTCCAACGGCCCACTTTGAGTCGAAAAAAGTCTTCCGGATTTTGATTTAAGGTATTCTCATTATTTGCACCGTTTTTTGAATGTTATAACCTTATCCGTCGAGTCAAAATTAATACGTATTAAAATTTCATGCAACTTTGGTAATGTAAAATTGCTTTTCATCGGAATCTGATGATCTAGTTCGTGTCAAAAACTTACATCTTAATAAACAGTTATGATCGCACCAGCATTTGCTTCATTTTCCAAAGCCTATAGCCTTCTCTGGCGAGAGAAAATTGGTCCGACTCAAAATTTCATCAACTTCAGATCAATGATACCTACTTTAAATAGCATTCAAACGGTCCACTTCGTGTCAAAAAATTCCTTTCGGATTGTGATTTAAGGTATTCTCAGTATTTGCACCGTTTTCCGAAGGCTATAGCCTTTCTGGGTGAGAGAAAATTGGTCTATCTCAAAATTCCATGAACTTCAGATCAATAAAACCTGTTTCAAATAACATTCAAATGGTCGACTTCGTGTAAAAAAAATACCTTCCGGATTGTGATTTAAGGTATTCTCAATATTTGCCACCGTTTTCCGAAGGCCATAGCCTTCCCTGGTGAGAGAAAATTGGTCCGGCTCAAAATTCCATAAACTTCAGATCAATAAAACCTATTTTAAATAGCATTCCAATGGTCCACTTTGGGTCGAAAAAATCCTTCCGGATTGTGATTTCAGGTATTCTCATTATTTGCACCGTTTTTCGAAGGCTATAACCTTCTCCGTCGAGTCAAAATTGATCCGGATTAAAATTTCATGCAACTTTGGTAATGTAAAATTGCTTTTCATAGGAATTCGACGATCTAGTTCGTGGCCAAAACTAACATCTTAATAAAGAGTTATGATCGCACCAACATTTGCTTAATTTTCCTAAGCGTATAGTCTTCTCTGGCGAGAGAAAATTGATCCGGCTCAAAATTCCATGAACTTCAATCCATAAAACATGTTTGATATAGCATTTAAACGGTGCAGTTCGTAACGAAAAGTGCCTTCCGAATTAGGATTTAAGGTATTCTCAATATTTATACCATTTTCCGAAGGCTATAGCCTTCCCTGGTGAGAGAAAATTGACCCGACTCAAAATTCCATGAACTTCATATCAATGAAACCAATTTTAAATAACATTCCAACGGCCCACTTTGTGTCGAAAAAAGTCTTCCGGATTGTGATTTCAGGTATTCTCATTATTTGCAACCGTTTTTTGAAGGCTATAACCTTATCCGTCGAGTCAAAATTAATACGTATTAAAATTTCATGCAACTTTGGTAATGTAAAATTGCTTTTCATAGGAATCTGATGATCTAGTTCGTGTCGAAAACTTACATCTTACTAAACAGTTATGATCGCACCAGCATTTGCTTCATTTTCCAAAGCCTATAGCCTTCTCTGGCGAGAGAAAATTGGTCCGACTCAAAATTTCATCAACTTCAGATCAATGATACCTACTTTAAATAGCATTCCAATGGTCCACTTTGTGTCGAAAATAATCCTTCCGGATTGTGATTTCAGGTATTCTCATTATTTGCACCGTTTTTCGAAGGCTATAACCTTCTCCGTCGAGTCAAAATTGATACGTATTAAAATTTCATGCAACTTTGGTAATGTAAAATTGCTTTTCATAGGAATCTGATGATCTAGTTCGTGTCGAAAACTTACATCTTAATAAAGAGTTATGATCGCACCAGCATTTGCTTCATTTTCCAAAGCCTATAGCCTTCTCTGGCGAGTGAAAATTGGTCCGGCTCAAAATTTCATCAACTTCAGATCAATGATACCTATTTTAAATAGCATTCAAACGGTCCACTTTGTGTCAAAAAATTCCTTTCGGAATGTGGTTTAAGGTATTCTCAATATTTGCACGGTTTTCCGAAGGCTATATAGCCTTTCCTGGTGAGAGAAAATTGGTCTAGCTCAAAATTCCATGAACTTCAGATCAATAAAACCTGTTTCAAATAACATTCAAATGGTCCACTTCGTGTAAAAAAATACCTTCCGGATTGTGATTTAAGGTATTCTCAATATTTGCACCGTTTTTTGAAGGCTATAACCTTCTCCGTCGAGTCAAAATTGATCCGGATTAAAATTTCATGCAACTTTGGTAATGTAAAATTGCTTTTCATAGGAATCCGACGATCTAGTTCGTGTCCAAAACTAACATCTTAATAAAGAGTTATGATCGCACCAACATTTGCTTAATTTTCCTAAGCGTATAGTCTTCTCTGGCGAGAGAAAATTGATCCGGCTCGATATTCCCTGAACGTCAATCCATAAAACCTGTTTGATATAGCATTTAAACGGTGCAGTTCGTAACGAAAAGTGCCTTCAGAATTAGGATTTAAGGTATTCTCAATATTTATACCGTTTTCCGAAGGCTATAGCCTTTCCTGGTGAGAGAAAATTGACCCGACTCAAAATTCCATGAACTTCATATCAATGAAACCAATTTTAAATAACATTCCAACAGCCCACTTTGTGTCGAAAAAAGTCTTCCGGATTTTGATTTCAGGTATTCTCATTATTTGCAACCGTTTTTTGAAGGCTACAACCTTATCCGTCGAGTCAAATTTGATACGTATTAAAATTTCATGCAACTTTGGTAATGTAAAATTGCTTTTCATAGGAATCTGATGATCTAGTTCGTGTCGAAAACTTACATCTTAATAAAGAGTTATGATCGCACCAGCATTTGCTTCATTTTCCAAAGCCTATAGCCTTCTCTGGCGAGAGAAAATTGGTCCGTCTCAAAATTTTTTCAACTTCAGATCAATGATACCTATTTTAAATAGCATTCAAACGGTCCACTTCGTGTCAAAAAATTCCTTTCGGATTGTGATTTAAGGTATTCTAAGTATTTGCAACCGTTTTCCCGACGGCTATAGCCTTTCCTGGTGAGAGAAAATTGGTCTAGCTCAAAATTCCATGAACTTCAGATCAACAAAACCTGTTTCAAATAACATTCAAATGGTCCACTTCGTGTAAAAAAAATACCTTCCGGGTTGTGATTTAAGGTATTCTCAATATTTGCACCGTTTTCCGAAGGCCATAGCCTTCCCTGGAGAGAGAAAATTGGTCCGGCTCAAAATTTCATAAACTTCAGATCAATAAAACCTATTTTAAAATAGCATTCGAACGGTCCACATCGTGTCGAAAATACCCTATGGATTGTGATTTAGGTAATCTCAATATTTACAAAACACCGTTTTCCGAAAGCAATATAGCCTTCCCTGGTGAGAGAAAATTGGTCCGGCTCAAAATTCCATGAACTTCATATCAGTGAAACCAATTTTAAATAGCATTCAAACGGTCCACTTCGTGTCAAAAAATGCCTTTGGATTGTGATTTAAGGTATTCTCAGTATTTGCACCGTTTTCCGAAGGCTATAGCCTTTCCTGGTGAGAGAAAATTGGTCCGGTTCAAAATTCCATTAACTTCAGATCAATAAAACATGTTTCAAA
>BKCH01000485.1:0-48033 GCA_008635985.1 Ficus erecta
ATTAGCATTCCTTGCAGCCTTGACGTCCTCATCATTCCCCCCCTCCTGAGAAGGATTTGTCCTCAAATCCTATACGTCTGTAATATTGAAAGAAGCACTAACATTGTCCTCACCATGTACGTCAAGTTTGTAGGCATTGTCATTGATCCATTCTAGCACTTCAAAAGGACCATCTCCTCGGGGCAGCAACTTAGAACGTCTATGCGCCGGAAATCTTCCTTTCTTCTTGTGTAACCATACCCAATCACCGGGTTCAAAAACCAACCTGGGGTGTTCCTTCTTAGCTTGTTTTATGTATTGTTCGGTTGTTCTCTCTATGTTGCGCCGTTTTGAAATCAACGCTCGCTTAATCTCACTTGTTGTTGCATGCAAATTTCTTTGCTTTCTCTCTTTGGCTGAATTCTTCTCTATCTTTTCTTTCTCACCAGATTCGACATTATTCTCACTATGCACGTCCTCACTCCTCTTTTCACTCAAGTTCCTAGCTTCTCTATCCCGGCCATATCTCCTATGGCTGCCCACGGACATCCTATCAAACTCCTCCTCGAAATCGTCGCCTTCTAATTCAACAACTTTGTCAATTTCCCTTCGACGCAACCTGTTCCTCCTTGGGGCATTCGGAGCAAATGGTGGCTGTCCCCGTTGTGTTCCGTCTTCTACCCTATCCAACCTTTCATGTATATGCTCCAACTCCACCCTCATCATCCGTCTCATCTCCCCTAATAACGCTTGCATTTGCAGGTTTGGAAGATTGGTTGGTGGAAGCTCTTCGTTTGTGTTCTTCTCTTGATCTTGCGACATGATTGAAATCTGCAAACAAGGTTAGAACAGTACGAAAAAATAAATAAATAAATAAATGGACCTCACTACACTCCCTTACGTGTTTCGCTAGAATAATAATTTACTCAAATCCACTCGTGTTTCACTCAAGTTAATTGGCTTTTTACCCTCGAATACTCTCACACGCTCTGCCTTTTTCCACTCTTATTCTTCTTTTAGTTCTTTCAAAACTAATCGAACAATAATAATTAGGATTCAAGCAGCAATTCAAGATGAGGAACAAACCAAACGGATCAAAAAAAAAATTTTTTTTTTTCTTTACGTTTTTTTTTTCACGTTTTTTTTTTTTTTTTTTTTGGTGCTTCTCCTCTTTTTTTTTGTTTTTTTTTAATATGCCACGAATAGGAATTACAACTAGAACCAGAAACAAATTCGGAAACACTTTTTTTTTTTTTACGGACTCCTTTCCGTTTTTTTTTTCTATTTTTTTTATGTTTTTTTTCTGACGTTTTTTTTTTCTTGACGTTTTTTTTTTTTTTTGAACAATCAGGAACTAAAATAAACTAGAATTTGAACGAAAAGAAAATTTAAAGGATAGATAAACCCGAGACTAGAACCGAAGCTCTGATACCAAATGATACGAACCACGCCAACTTGTGACGAACCCCATCATCTAAGAAGGAACCCAAGAATGTTCTACAATCAGGTTTGGATGAGAGACCTCGACCCATTGCTTCAACAAAAACAAGAACCTTGGTATATTTGATCTCAACCCATTATTTAATGCGAAACAAGAACCTCGGTATAAGGAAGACGCCACAAACGGTGGTGGAAATCTGTTTGATAAGTCGATAGTGAATGCCACGGAAAATTCCGTACGTTCGAATGGTTCGTCGAAGAACCGAAGAGAAAATTCTCTCACATTTCTGAATTCCAAAACTTGTGCTTTCACTATTACAAAGACGCCTATTTATAGGCTGAATGTTACAAAAAGGTTCTTAAAATAACTACACTAATTAAGGTCAAAATCTAGTAATTAAAATTTCTTACTTGCCTAAAAAAGAAAAAGGAAACAATATACCATTTAATTGACTGATCTCATATCTTCACTAGAAAGGAAAGTTTGACGTTTTTTAAATGTCTTTATTATCAGCCATAAACGTCCATGAAAAGTCAAAAAGCGTATTCTTCTAGCACTGAAATAGAATTCGCATTCCATGCTCTTGTGCTAGCCATGTCCTCATCATTTATGTCACAAAATGAGAATTTGCATAAAATCTTTGCTAAACAAAATCAAATCAAAAAAAACTTTTTTGTAATGAAATTTCAGCTCATTATTTTTGATATTGAGATGCTAATAAAAACAATAGAAAAAACATTCCTAACAGTATACAAATGTAAAGCCAAGCACTCTCAATCAAATTATGTAAAGCAAAGCATCATGCTCTTAACCGAATTAAGCATTGCTCGGCCGATGTACCACCTTTGCAGGGAAATAGACATTTTGTATTATATCTTCTTTTAATGAGTTCGTTGGTGAGATATTTATGGCATTTAGATTTACTAATTAAGGTAATATACACTAAAAAAGAGAAACATACAACAAAATTTTTTATAAAGATAAAGTGTCCAAATGCCAAATTTTTATTGCGTGGGTGTATCATGAAAGCACGATAACGTAAAACACCCGATTCACTGAATAATTTCTCGTTTTTTATTGATTGATTTACTTTTTGTCCTGAAATCTCGATTGACCAAAATTTCCATTTTTAAACGTTGTGACCAAAGAGCTAATTAATGTAACATTTTGAAGATAGGGCACAGGCCATAGTTCGAGTACTAAAAATTATAAACATGTTTGGGTGATTTTTTTATTTTTTATTTTTAAAAAGATAAAACTATTTGCAGCTTCCTAGATTAAAAAATTGTTTCTAAAAATGTTTCGATGTTTAGCCCAAAAAGCTTTGGCACTCTAGAAACCTTCCATTCAAATTCATAAAATGTTGAATTTGAAAAAAAAACTTTTCTCACTATACTTTTAAAAATTGCATCGTGTTATAGTATGATTTTAAAATTTTCATTGCCATCTTTTTGTAGGTTAGTAAAAAAAATTAAAAACCCATTTCGACTACCATTTTTTTTAAAAAAATTTAAAATATTTACTGAAAAATTATAGTTTTTATTTTATTTTTCAATTAATCAGAAGCAAATTGGTAAAAATTAAGCGTGATGAAACTGATAGCCAGAGTTGAGAGCCAGGTTCCTTTTTTGTTTTTGTTTTTGTTTTTTATTATTATTATTATTATTAATTTTTTTTTTTTTTTTGGCGGTAAAGACTAGGCCTTATATATGGCATTTTTACTCTTCTCTCCTCCCACATATGTCGAACCCTTCAAAAGTCTAATCATCCATATTTTCAAGCCATATGATTGCATTTAACGCAGCAGCCCCTCAACATTAATTTTCAATAAAATAAAATTTGAAATAAAAATTTGATACAATAATTAAATTTAAAAAAAAAAAAAAAAAAAAAAGCAGACTTTCAAGTTGTCTGCAAATTGTATAACACTTGCAATGTGATCACACATAAACGACAAATACAGGCTTTGATTTTTCATTTATTTATTTATACATGTATATTTGGTGAATTATTTATTTATAGGTATTGTACTTTGGACAATAAGGCTCCGTTTGGTGTGTTAGTTGGAGATAAAATTTTTAAGTTGGAGTTGGTTGACTTTTAAAAAACTAGTTATAAATTTTGTTAACTTAAAAAAAAGATAAAAATTAAGATGAAAAAATAGGAGTTTAATTAGAGTTAAACTTAAATACAAAGGAGGCGGAGTCAAATAAACAATTCTAGCAAAAAAAAAAAAAAGGAAAAAAAAAAGTCAAATAAACAATTAACATACTATATAAACAATTGAGCGAAATAATAGAGAAAGGCGTGGTTCACTTTCTTCACAACTGATTCATTAAAGAAAAAGTCAAAAAAGAAAAAGATGGGCTTTCCTCAGATATTTACAAAGTTATTATAACGCCTCATACATAAATTATATTTTTTTGACGTAAGCAAAAATAAATCAATGAAATTTAACGAACGTAATTGTTTTTCCCTCTTAATGTAGCTGTAATTTCTATATGGCTTATATTATTTATGATCTCTTTGGAGTATATAGGTCGAAGTAGTATATTTACATTTTTTTAAAAGAGAATACTGTAAAAAATAAAAAATAATAATAAAAAACGGATTAAAATAGAGTGCAAAACGTACTAGAGTATTAACTGTCATAACAAACTCATCTGAAGAGAACAAGAGACCAGAAAGCCACAAAAATAGAAACTCCAGTGACAATGCAAGCCAAGTCAAGAGCTCTCTCTCTCCTCTGCTTCTTCTCTCTCATCTCTCTTCTTCTCTCCAAGTACTCTTCGAACCTTTCTCTCTCTTCCCCAATTCCTGTCTCCTTCTTTCTCTCTCCTCTTTCAATGGCGTTCCTCAGTACGACCACACTCTCCTTCCCGTTCAGGTGCCTCCCGTCCATGTCCTCCACGTGCATCCCAACCTCCGTCACGTGCATCTCCCCTCCTTCCTTCCCGCCGCACGTGACCACCATCCCGCACTGCACGTGCTTCGCGGCCTCCGGTCCGGCCATTACAGTCACGTACCGGAGCTGAATTTCTCCGGTCAGCCAGTGGCGCTGGACCCACACCGGCCTCCGGCTCGAGACGTTCGCCGCCCTTTTCCGGGCGGGGTCGATCAGGATCCAGCTCAGCGTCAGATTCTCCTCCAGCTGCCTCAGCCACGCGCCGTCGTCGGCGGCCGCGCGTCGTATCCTGGTCGTGACGGAGTCTTTCTCATCGAGGAGGTCGACCATGAACGGCGAGGATTGAAACCATTCCGTTAGTGTTTCGGTTTCCTGGACCTTCGAGAAGATGACCTTGTCCTTGCAGAAGATATTGACGGCGGAGATTAGTCGCGCCGAGGAGGAGGACGGAGGGTCAGGATTGAATTCTCGGAGCGGGACGCGGTTGAGGACGGGGAAGGAGTCCGAGAAGAAGGAGCGATGGCCGCCGGGGAAGGTGGTGGAGATGACATGGCGGAGGGCGGGGTCGGCTACGGACGGCCACATGGCGGCGCAGATTTCGCTCCAAAGAAGATCATCGGCGGAGAGAGCGTGGAGCTCTGACGATGCGCAGCCGACTGCTGCGAGGGTTGGTCCGTCTAGACGGGCGAGGATGTGGGCTCGTAATATGTCGGGGTGGATGGCGGACAGTGTCGTGCCACCACCGCCGTGATCGACGCCGTTAATCGGAGCGGTTGTGTCATTGGAAGAAGCCATGTCGATGTCGTATTGGTGTTCTTGTTTTGTATAAATTGTTGTGGTTTTGGTGAGGTTTTTGTTGATTATGTGTAATTTGTGAAAATGTGACAAAGAGAAAATGAGGTTTAAGGAGCGCTTTTATAGTTGGGATTTTGGAGCCAAAGTTGTGCAAAACTGAGGGTGGGGCATGTAGAAGCAATGTGCATTAATTATGAATCTTTTTGGACAGGGAAAATATCCTCCTAACTTCACTTAATTATATTTCAATAATTTTTAAATAAAAAGGTCTTAATATTTTTCACTTCCTTTTTATTGTAGGCTTACGTGTTCATTTATTTTTTAATTTATTTGTTCTCAATTATTTGTTGTTTTCAAATGCTGAATCTTGTTTTAGTTTGTTCTTTTGTTTTTGGTGGGAGTCCGGATGACGTTAGGTTTCCTACAAATTTCAAATGAAGGTAATGAATTCTTTATACATAATTTATATATGTGTGTGTCTATATATATATATATATTATACATGCATAAAAAAACATACAACGACTAATATTTTGTGTCAATTCACACCATTACCGTGATACAATATTGTGAGACATGTTTATAATCATGTTAATATATGTAGTTAGAGGGGGCAAAAAAAAAAAAAACAGAGAGAAAACAAAACAAAAGGTTAAACGAATTTAGCTGGATGATTTATTCAAGTCAAAAGATCCATAGATGGAATCTAGCCTAAGCCATAGTTTGCAAGTTATGCATCAATTAATGGCCATAATTATCCTACATGATTATACCATGTGAGACTGTTAAAGCATAAATCTATTTTGTCACGTAGAATATTATAATGAAAAATTTTAAATAATTCGGATCTTTTTGATCTATAATTCAATAATTAAAAATGCTTGTAAAATACAATTAAAATTGACCGGTCAGATAATTATTCGAATTTTACTTATAGGAAGAGCATAGACACATAAAACTAACGGCATTAATTTAAATACTTATGTAAAATTTTTGGTGTCATTTGGAAAAATCAAAAGGGCAGGAAAGAAAGTAGTGGAATAGATTTAAGGCCTGGGTATTACAAGTTTGATTTTTTGACCAAAGACTGTTACGCCACCTTCATTGTAGTAAAACTGAGTGAGTTCACTTTAACCAAAAACTTGATGATGACGTGGATGTTGGTCTCTTTTGGTTCCTGACTTTTTTTTTTTTTTTTTAATAAGTTTTTTGTGGGACTTGGTTGCCCACTTAGTCAACCAACTAATTTGGTCTTTGATCTCTTTTTGGATAACTTTGGACAAGTTGGGATTTTATCCTCTAAAATTTAGAATGGATAGGAACTTCATTTTAATTTTTTGTTTAAATACTATAGGTACATGTCATCACTTATTCTCTTTCAATGAATTGGATAGAGGCTTACCATGAGTTCATTGGCATCTATTTTAGTCACTGGATTCTATAACTATATAGCAACATTTAACTAATGGAATAAAAATATAGTAAAAAATTAAAAATATTTTACAAATAATGAAAAACCACATCATTATTATGCAATTGGCTTTTTTTTTTTTTTTTTTACACTGATACTCCCTGATTCTAAACTTACAACTATGCAAAAATCTACCCCAATTAATGACAAGGATAATTAAAAAATAAATAAATGTGAATTGCACATAGGTTGTTAGTCAAAAGTGTGAAAATGTCTTTCTTTAAGATTAATGTTATCAAATTTATATTTAAAAGAAAGTTAATATAAAGTTTTTTATTTTTTATTTTTATAAAACTTAGTAAAAAATATTAACCTAAATGAATATATATTAAAATAGATAAAAATGAGTACTTATATCCTTTAATTGACGACTCATGCATAATATTACAAGTAACATGTCAATTTTGATTAAAAATTTCACGTTGTTATCAATGTAGTAGATTGCTACATATTTAAACCTTAAGATGTAAATTGTTAAAATTAAAAGTTTAGATTATGAATCACATCTTAAACCATAAGTTCAGGAACCACCAATGCAAATTAGCTTATAAAATTAAATAACAATAAGCTTGAAAACCTTTATAATAGCTACTACGTAATTATAACCATTCATAAACACGTCTTTCAATTTTCTTTATTAATTTAAAATAAATCTCCCAGATTTCGAATTTAAGACTAAACATTAAACACCCTAAACCGAACTCTCCCTCCCTCCCTCCCCACCCACCCCTCTATCTCCTAACGTAAACAGTAATAATCCTGTTACAAACCTAAACAGTTTTATTTTAACTAGAAGGATAATTGTGGTGATTCTAGATTTAATTTAAGGATGTTAATTTTTAATATAGAAGGGGAAAAAGAAAGATGTCTGCATGTTTTCATGTCTATACAATTGACCAGAGTTTTGAGCATCATCTATAGACGAATTAGTGATTATCATGAAAGTACAACGAGATATTTTTAACTCTTTTATTATTATTACTTTTTCACTATAAGGTAGTGAAGTGAATTTTTAAATTGTGTAAAAACAACATTTTATCGATGTATAGAATTAAGATTAGTAATTAGAAATATTAGTCCCCCAAAAGGGAAATTATAGTAAATCACTTAAGTAAATAATAAGATTTTAAAATATTTGAAATAATTAGTAAATTTACTAGATAAAAGAAAATTCTACTTGGTAAATAAAAAATTTATTAGTTAAATAACTTGTTTACAAGACGTAAATAAATCATTTACCATGTAAATTTATTTTTTATTTTTTTTATTCTAAAAATTTTAAAAACGATTATTTACTTTAATTAGTTTATGAAATCTGTTATTTATTTTTTTCTCTCAATTTCCACATCAGTGGATTTATTTTACAGTAAGAAGTGATTGACTTAATTTATTAGCAAGTGGCAATCATTGAGACAGCAGAATACGCTCAAATGTTTAACGAACAAGACTCAGTTATTGAACTAATTACAGTTCAAGCCTTTTTGCTATAATGATTATCATGAGTGAATTTATTGTCACGGATGTTCAATAAAACACTTTAACAAAAAAAAAAAAAAACAAAAAGAAGAATAGATTATGCATCTAACGAGCCTCCTACCATTTAAAAGTAATTTTTTCTTCCTTCCTTCCTTCTTCTTTTTCCTGAGATGCTCACTAAAACCAAAATCTAGCTACAAATTTTGTTTGAATTTTTTTTTTTTGATATATTTTGAAATATCAGAGAGGAAAAAAAATATACTTGCAGATGTGAAAACATACATAAAATTGTGGAGAAATACCAATATTTTACTGATTAAATGAAATAAACTACGAGATCAACTAATAACAATCGCATGTTGAAATTTAACATTTTTACTGTCAAGTATAATAATTGTCAAGTTTATTATTGAAATTTACATTATATTAGGGAGTGATTTTCCTAGATAAATGCTAAAATTTAGATTTGATACATAAATTTTGCACTACATTATAGATGCTCTATTAATGTCAAATTTTAGCATTCAAGTGAAAAAACTGCTCTCTAAAAGCATCTCTAGTTGAGTGTTAAATCGATGTGTTGATGGTAACTTTTAGATTTGGGTATATAAAAAGTTGCTATCTAATAAAGTGTTGTCTATGATGTCAAATTTGTCATGTGAAAAACTTAGTGACAAATTTATCATCAAATATAGTGAATGTCAAAATTTAACATTTGCTTCCTATTGATTGATGTCTTGACTTTTTATCTTCATTGAAATAATTTATTTTTATGAGTATCGAAACTTAGTAATGTTGATAAAAAAGTAAAATAACATCAGAAATGGTATTACAAAATGAAACATAAAATAAGATAATGTTATTTTTTAAACATTTTAGAGAGAAATGCTCTGACATCACTACTACAAAAAGTATATTACACGACGGAGATTACACGACGGTTCTTTGTAACCGTCGTGTAAAGTACGACTTTACACGACGGTTCTTTGAAACCGTCGTGAAAAGTGCCACGCGAGGGACTTTACACGACGGTTCCAAAGAACCGTCGTGTAAAGTCTGACTTTACACTACGGTTCCAAAGAACCGTCGTGTAAAGTGCCTCGCGGAGCAACTTTACACTACGGTTCCAAAGAACCGTCGTGTAAAGTCCGACTTTACACTACGGTTCCAAAGAACTGTCGTGTAAAGTCGGACTTTACACTACGGTTTCAAAGAACCGTCGTGTAAAGTGCCTCGCGGAGCAACTTTACACTACGGTTCCAAAGAACCGTCGTGTAAAGTCCGACTTTACACTACGGTTCCAAATAACCGTCGTGTAAAGTTCCTCGCGGAGCAACTTTACACTACGGTTCCAAAGAACCGTCGTGTAAAGTGCCCCCTCGGGGCCACTTTACACGACGGTTTATTGAAACCGTCGTGTAAAGTCCGACTTTACACGACGGGTTTTAATAACCCGTCGTGTATTCCTAACTTTTTTACCCTTGCAGCAGCCCTCATTTCATCTCATTACAGATCTATCGCGCAGCCGCGAAAAACATCACAGACACTTGCGAAACCACGTCTCCGCCATTACGAAACCAACACTCGCGTATATTGAATATTTGTAAGTATTGTGATTATTACTTACTCTTCTTTTTATTTATTTGATTTTTATGGACGATTTATTGTAGATGTCAAAAATGGTATATATATATATTCTCTTTTTTTCTTTTTCGGTATGATTAGTTGTTGACTATACGTTGTGTTTTTAAATGCAAAAACTTGATTATTGAATAATTTGTATGATAAATTTAATATCGATTTAGGGGTTCTTGGAAATGGATCGAAAATGGATGTGGGCTAATAGATTGACTAGAAAATATCGAGATGGGATTGAAGAATTTTTGTCATTTGCGGAAACTCACATGAAGAATAATAAGATTCGATGTCCTTGTGTGGATTGTGGAAATCATAGATCTCATCCAGTTGATGAAGTTAGAAGACACTTGCTTGCGCGTGGGATTATTTGTTCGTACCAAACGTGGTATTTACACGGTGAAATGTGTTTTAATCCATCATCGAACAACAAAGCGAAAGAAGATGTTGTTGAGGAAGTTGTAGGAGATAATTTGTTTGATATGGTTAATGATTTGGAAGAACAGTTTGTGCATCGTCCGGAGTTATTTGAAGCAATGATGAATGATGTCGAGATGCCCTTGTATGAGGGGTGTAGTAAATATACGAAATTGTCCGCATTGGTCAAATTATGGAACATGAAGGCATCGGGAGGGTGGACAAATTCTAGTTTCACGGCTCTTTTACAATTTCTAAGAGAGGTTCTACCGGTTGATAATAAAATACCCGCTAGTATGTACGAAGCTAAGAAGACGTTGAGCACTTTGGGAATGGAATATGAAAAAATTCATGCATGTCCAAATGATTGCGCCCTTTACCGAAATGCGTACGAGGATTTGGATGAATGTCCGGTTTGTAAGGAGTCAAGATGGAAGAAGGGCAAGAAGCCAACGGATGGCAGCAAAGGTGTGCCGGCAAAGGTGTTATGGTACATTCCTCCGGCACCGCGTCTACGGCGTTTATTCCGTAATGCCGAGCATGCCAAGAATTTGACTTGGCACCATGATAAACGTGTTGAAGATGGTATGCTTAGACATCCAGCCGATGCACCACAATGGAAGACCTTTGATGCCGATCATCCTGAATTTTGTGCGGAACCACGGAACCTACGTCTTGGCTTGTCGGCGGACGGAATTAACCCACATGGTAATATGAGTAGTAGGCATAGTACTTGGCCCGTCATACTTGTCAACTACAATCTCCCTCCGAAATTGAGCATGAAGCGAAAGTTCTTGATGTTGACCTTATTGATATCTGGTCCTCAACAACCAGGGAATGACATTGATGTGTACTTAGCACCACTAATCGATGATCTAAAGAGCTTATGGGAAAAGGGGATCGAAGTTAGAGATGCTTACCGTCAAGAGACATTCACACTCCGTGCAATGTTGATGTGGACAATCAATGACTTTCCTGCTTATGGAAATCTATCTGGTTATTCAGTCAAGAGTTCTATCGGTTGTCCCGTTTGTATGAAAGAAACATCCTCCATCCGATTGAAGAATGGTAAGAAAACCGTTTACCTTGGTCATAGGAGATTCTTACCACAAAATCATCGATACCGCAAACAGAAAAAGGCTTTCGATGGCAAAACGGAAGAAAGAAACCCTCCCCGGGTTTTGACCGGCGAAGACGTTTATGAGATGGTTAAGGATTTGAAAGTGGTGCTCGGGAAAAGAAAACGGCATAACAATGATCCCGTGGTAGACGGCCCTTGGAAAAAACGGTCAATCTTCTACGAACTTCCATATTGGAGGACACTTTTTGTTCGTCATTGCTTGGATGTGATGCATATTGAGAAAAACGTGTGTGAATCAATAGTGGGCACGTTGCTAGACATTCCCAATAAGAGCAAAGATGGTGAGAAGGCACGGTTGGATCTTAAGGAATTGAAGATCCGACTTAACTTGATCCCTACGAAGAAAGGGAATGCAACTTACTTACCTCCGGCGAAGTACACACTATCAAGACAAGAAAAAAGAAAGCTTTGTGAGTGGCTCGCTTCTGTAAAAGTGCCCAACGGGTATTCTTCCAACTTGAAAAGGTTGGTGTCTATGAAGGATCTGCGGCTGATTGGCATGAAATCACATGATTGTCATATCTTGATGCAACAGTTATTACCGCTGGCGTTGCGAGGAGTTTTAACGAAGGACGTGAGATTCGCAATTACCAAGTTCTGCTCATTTTTCAACTCGATATGCTCTAAGGTAATAGATCCATTGACACTAGATTCGCTACAATTAGAGTTGGTTAAGACTTTGTGCTTGCTTGAAAAGTACTTTCCACCCTCATTTTTTGACATAATGATTCATCTAACGGTGCACTTAGTCCGGGAAGTGAAGCTATGTGGACCGGTATACTTGAGATGGATGTATCCTTTTGAAAGGTACATGAAGGTTTTGAAGGGTTATGTCAAGAACCGAAATCGGGCAGAAGGATGTATAGTAGAAAGTTACATTGCAGAGGAATCGGTTGAATTTTGCTCCGAGTATTTGTCCACCGCGGAGGCGATTGGGTTGCCGAAGACTACAAACTTTGACTGGAAAAGACTATCCGTCGGCGTTCCATCGCAGGTAAATCGATGTGAATGGGAGAAAGCTTGTCTCTATACTTTACATAATAGGGTTGAAGTTGAGCCTTTTATCGAGCTTCACCTACAGGAAGTAAGAGATAAATATCCAAGAAGAGGACGAAATGAAAAGTTGATACACGATGACCACAATCGGACGTTTCGTCTGTGGCTACGCAGCCATGTTTTTCAGAAGGACGGCTGTTCGCAAGAGTTAATGAAGCTCGCTAGAGGTCCGTCGACGATTGTTACACGGTATACATCGTACTTCGTCAATGGTTATACATTCTACACTCGCGAAAGAGATGAGAAGCATCCCGTTCAAAATAGTGGTGTTATTATCCGTGCTAAGGCAATGCATATTTCATCTGCAAAGGACAAGAATCCAGTTTATGGAACTATGAACTACTTCGGTTTCATTGAAGATATTTGGGAACTCGATTACTGTGGTTTACATGTAGCACTCTTTAAGTGCAAATGGGCAGACAATAACTATGTAAGGATTGACAGTGATGGCATCACAGTTGTAGACTTTAGACGATTGGGATACAAAAATGATCTATTCATTATGGCATCACAAGCAATCCAAGTATTTTATACAACGGATCCCAGCAATGCAGAGTTGTCCTTAGTTGTGCAGATGAAGCCAAAATTGTACCGTGACGGGCAAGAAGATGAGGAAGATTGCTCCGACATTCCATCTTTCACACAGGGAATGCCACCGGTTGAGGAGATTGACGAATTCGATGATGATGTTTCACACTTGGTTCGACCAGATATTGAATGGACACGTGTTGAGGCAGCAAAGAGAAAAAAGAAAAAAACTTGAACATTATGCCATTTAGTGTGTACAAGTACATTAATTAATTTCTATTGTAATTCATCATGATCTATACCATCTTTACTTTGTTATGTTGATTGGTACGTATATACATATATTTAATATTAAATATAAATCAGGTTTAATGCTACAGTTTGCGTAAATTTTTTGTGTACAACACAGTAGTATGAGTTCGTCTGAATGTGGTGCCAAATTTCAAAAAATTTTCAAAATTTTTTTAATATTACACCATATGATTACACGACGGGCCCCCATGGGCCCGTCGTGTAGTAAGATCTTAAACGACGGTCCCAGGGACCGTCGTTTAACTATGTGATTACACGACGGTCCCATGGGGGCCCGTCGTGTAATCTCCCCACATCTGGGGAGATTACACGACGGGCCCCCATGGGCCCGTCGTGTAATAGCTCTTAAACGACGGTCCCACGGACCGTCGTTTAATCTCCCAATCTTTGGGGAGATTAAACGACGGTCCCTGGGACTGTCGTTTAACCATGCAATTATACGACGGGCCCATGGGGGCCCGTCGTGTAATCTCCCCAGATGTGGGGAGATTACACGACGGGCCCCCATTGGCCCGTCGTGTAATAGCTCTTAAACGACGGTCCCAGGGACCGTCGTTTAATCTCCCAAACTTTTGGGGAGATTAAACGACGGTCCCTGGGACCGTCGTTTAACCATGAAATGATTTGGGGAGATTACACGACGGGCCCCCATGGGCCCGTCGTGTAATCCACGTATTACACGACGGGCCTTGGGCCCGTCGTGTAATCTTCCAAATCTGGGAAGATTACACGACGGTCCCAATGGGCCCGTCGTGTAATCTCCATAATTTTTGAAGATTACACGACGGGCCTCTCGGGCCCGTCGTGTAATAGTCAAAAAATTTTGAACTTTTGTTTTTCGAATTCCGCGCGCAAACTTATTACTTAAATACAACTTCCTCTCTCATTTTCTTTCCACATACCTTCTCATTTCTCTAAACTCTCTCTAAATTTCTCAAGAACCCACTTCCTCCTCCAATCCGCCGCCTACTCCGACGTTGCCGCCGCCGTCGCCGCCGTCGCCTCTTTCAAGGATTTTTGGTGTTATAGTGTTTATTCATCTTCAAAGACAAACAAGGTAAGTTCATATACAAGTTAAATTAAATTTGGGATTTTGTCTTGTTTTTTGTAACTAAAGATGCATTTTTTAGCATGGGTGTTTTAGTTTTTATTATGCTCTTTCTATATTAATGGTTTGTAAGTGGTTTTCACACTTTACATGCACATGAATTTTTCCCGCCCACCAGATGCTCGATGAAATGTCAACTAAAGTTTTTACATGAATAAAATGAAATTTTACATACACTTATGGGGCGCCCTTGGGCTGGCGCCCGTGTGGGGCGCCGAGGCGCCCTTGGGCGCCATGCGCCCGTGTGGGGCGCCAGACGCCCTTGTGGGGCGCCAGACGCCCTTGGGCGCCAGGCGCCCGTGTGGGGCGCCGAGGCGCCCTTGGGCGCCAGGCGCCCGTGTGGGGCGCCAGACGCCCTTGGGCGCCAGGCGCCCGTGTGGGGCACTGAGGCGCCCTTGGGCGCCAGGCGCCCGTGTGGGGCGCCAGACGCCCTTGTGGGGCGCCAGACGCCCTTGGGCGCCAGGCGCCCGTGTGGGGCGCCGAGGCGCCCTTGGGCGCCAGGCGCCCGTGTGGGGAGGCCAGGCGCCCTTGTGGGGTGCCGAGGCGCCCTTGTGGGGCGCCAAGGCGCCATTGGGCGCCTTCCGCCCGTGTAGGGCGTCTACATTTTGTATATTATTTTTTATTTGTGCCAACATAATAACAATTTAAAAAAATAGAAGAAAAAACTTTAAATACCAATTAACTTAATTTTTGTTTTTTATTTTTTGCCAATAAATGTAGGTGAACGAATACAATGGAAAATTCGAAAAAGGGACGAGCACGAAGGAGAAACCCGATGGATCCCACTGTTGAGGGCAAGCGAAGGGCAACAATAATGAAACGCGTCCATATGGCAAGGAAAAGAGGTGAACGAATTCAAGTCACGTTTGACGAGAAAGGACAACCGGAAGGGAAGCACGGTGACGAATTGATGAGCTGGATTGGCGTGCTCGCTCGAGAGCACGTTCCAATATGGATTCAAGATTGGAGATCTCGTGATTTAGACGAATTGAAAGAAATTATTTGGAAAGAAACTGTTACTTCTTTTACCGTGGAAGAAAGCTTCCGGACCGCTTGTTTAAAATCATGTGGTGAGGCTGCAAGGAATTTTCGGTATGATCTGTACAAGACATTTGTCGAGGATTTTAGAAATGAAGAAAGTGTGTGGACACGGCCGCAAAAAGTGATTGACAACTACCCCAATATTGAAGAAGAGGATTGGATGAAATTCGTTCAGTATAGAACGTCCTCGCAATTCCAACAACTATCTGATCGTGGAAGCGAAATAAGGACAAACAACGAATACGCATCAAGAGGAGGCCGAGACGGATATAGGAAGCTCGACCAGGAAATGGTATGTCAATAAATTTTGTTTGTACTAAATCGTATCCTATTTATACTAACGATGTTAATTACAGTTTAAGAAGACTGGGAAATGGGAAAAAAGAGATGGTTTGTGGCTAGAGCAACAGACAGCCGCAGATGGAGAGTTGAAAGATCCAGCATGTCAAAAAGTTAGCGAGATGATAGTAAGTTTACTAACTAACAATATTTTCTTCATGGCTACAATACGCACTTACAACACTTTTGCTTAAATGATTTCTGTTAATAATCTTGTAGATGGAGTACAACACACAGGCGAGCCAAGGCACTTTCGAGTCAGTTGGCACTAATGATGTATTGTCGCAGGCATTATCTAGACCCGAACACAAAGGCCGTGTCCGTGGCCAATCAAAGTTCGTAAAGCCGTCTCAGTACTTTAACATAAGTCGAAGTTCGAATAAAAACAATGAGGCCTTTCAATCAATGCAACGGGAAATAGAAGAATTAAAGGCGTTGGTGCGTGGTCTATGTGCGAACAAAGATGTGGAGCCGTCGGTTGATCCCAAGAATGTGCCAACCGTAGACCAACACAACAGCTTTAAGGCTAGTTGCTCTGCCCAAGAAAAACAACATGGAGTTGCTGAGCCGCCAACCATGCCTGTCGAAAGTCAGGAGTGTAAGCTCTATACCTTCGATGAAGTTCAGGGTGGACAGTTGCTTGTTGCGTTAGGAAGAGTATGGCTCGAGAGCCTCCCCACCGATACGGTGCATGGGATTCCACTGGGGGAAGGGAACGTGCGAGTGTCAATCAACGTTCCAAAATTAAAAAAAACACCATTACCTATACCGACGTACGACGCAGCCACTGTGGAGGATGCTGTTAATGGGTTTGTTGCTTGGCCTAAAAGTTTAGTTGAGCTCGACATGAGTATGAACAAGGCGAGTCGAGGGCCTAGTCACGTTCCCGACCCAGCAGCTGGCAACAAAAAAACGGCAAAAAAACGGCTGGAAAGAAAGCGATCGACTCTCGAACTGAGGTACAACAAGGTGCGCAAGAACAAAAACTCGTGTTCGACTTTAATAACATGAACAAGGCAATGAAGCCTTTGGCTTTTTATACACATAGTTGCATGCGTCAAGGTAATCAGATTGAGGTCCCAATACCAGCCACGATTATGGGTTTTGATATGCCTGTCTTTCTGAGCTTTGAAGATATTTTTGAGTTCTTTAATTTACAAGAAATCAGTGCGAATTGTATATTAGTCTACATGAGGTACGGCATTCTTTATCTTAAATTTTCTTTTTATCTGGAAAATCTTCTATATTTCATGTAGAGTAACATTTTTGATATGGTTATGCAGATATTTGGAGGAACTATGTAGAATTAACGGCCAAGCTGAGAAGTTTGTGTTTGTGTCTCCAAGCTTGATCTCACCGGTGAGAACAGATACTGAAGATGCTGGCATGAGAGAGCGAGCCGACAATCTTATCAGCTTTTTGCGTGACGCACCCAAAGGACGGCTTTATCTTGTGCCACATAACAGAGGGAGACATTGGGTTTTGGGTGTCATTGACCCATGGGAGGACCTCGTCCTTTATTTTGATCCTCTTCGGGAGAAGAAACGCGACGATTTTACTGAGCTAATGAACATGTAAGTCAATTTGAACATGATATTTTTTTTAATCTTAATTATAGGCATCTTAATTAGTTTGAATTTTACCAATTTGCTAGGGCCCTAACGGATTGGAAGATTACGACCGGAGAAGGGATTAGAAGGAGACGAGACTGTAAAACCAAAATCTCGAACCGTCCTTGTCCTCTCCAAGAGGGAAGTGTTGAATGTGGTTATTTTGTTTTAGGTTTTATGAGGGATATAGTGATGAATGGAATTGACGCACTTGAAAGTAAACAATTTTATACTTCTGAGGATTTGGATCTGATTAGGGGAGAATGGGCTAGCCATGTAATGGATTTCATTAATTATGATGTATAAACTTGTAATGTAATAGTTGGAGTGTATTTTTAGTTTGATTAATGAAGATAATACTTGGATCGTGTATTGGATAACATACAGATTAGGCCACCCGTGGGAAAATTTTTTTTTTTTGACGATTACACTAGAGGCCCGTCGTGTAATCCCCCCAGATCTGGGGAGATTAAACGACGGGCCCCCATGGGCCCGTCGTGTAGTAACAGATTACACGACGGGCTCATGGGCCCGTCGTGTAAATTGAAGGATTACACGACGGGCCCAAGGGCCCGTCGTGTAATCTCCCCAGATCTGGGGGGATTACACGACGGGCCCTTGGGCCCGTCGTGTAATCGTTGCTATTACACGACGGGCCCGTCGTGTAATCTCCCAAGATTTGGGAAGATTAAACGACGGGCCCTTGGGCCCGTCGTGTAATCTTTGTTATTACACGACGGGTCACATGGGCCCGTCGTGTAATCTCACCCCAGTTGGTAGATTACACGACGGGCCCCATGGGGCCCGTCGTGTAATCTATGGGCTTATGACAGATTACACGACGGTTCATTCCAAAACCGTCGTTTAATGTTATTTATTTTGCTCAACCACATAACTGTTTACCGGGATTACACGACTGTTGGAAAACCGTCGTGTAAAACTAAGATACGACGACAGTAATGAAACCGTCGTGTTATCTTCCACGACGCTGGCTTACACGACGGTTAAGGTACCGTCGTGTAAACTTTACACGACGGTTAAAGCCCGTCGTGTAATCCTACTTTTCTAGTGGTGCATGAACGCAATATACATCGAAGATGGTCTAATTAAATGCTATCTTTGGGGCTAATTTTAGCAAATGTGAAACTAGACTAAAATTTACCATCAAGTATGGTAAATTTTAAATTGCTATTATATGTTGCTTTGATTTGTCTTTTTCCTTTTCCATTTAAGCTCACTTTAATGTAGTAAAACTTAATAATTATGGAAACAGTAGATATAATGTTCAAAATAACATTGTCAATTTGAGCATAAAATTAATTAATATCTCAAATATACGATTTTAATCTTTTTATAATAAATATATAGGATGTGGTTTCAATGGTTACTCCGATATTTACATATTGATGGTTATCATCATTATTTTAGCCCGTGGATATAAATCCGACGGTTGTAATGAATTGAATAATTGGTCAAAAAAAATTATGACATTTAATGAGCATTAAACTGATAAAGTTCATTAAATACAAGTTTGGATAGACAACTTGTTTTTAACTTATTGATATGGTTATATATATATATGTTTTTAATTAAATAAAATTTAAATTAAAGATTTATTCTCTAATTAATTTTTGAATCACGTGGTTCGTTTCTATTCAAGATTTTTTCTTTTTCAATCTGCTACTCCTTTTTTTTTTTTTTAGGGACAATCTAGTACTTCTTTTGTTGCTTCATATTCTGCAATTGTAAATTTTTTTTTTTTTTTAAATTCCGATGGTAGAACTCGATTATGGAGAAACCTATTAGATATTTCAGCAAACTCGTAAAAGAAGCGAATCAACAGTTTCTAGGGGAAAAAAATCTTTGCAACAAAAAAAAAGGTATGTGTTAAATTAGTCTTAGTGTAATTAAAAAAAAAAAGAAAAAACAAAAAAGCTCCTGACTTTTTTTTCCCCATAATACGATATGTATTGTAAAAATAAAAAATAAAAAATAAAAAAACTTCCTCCATATACGTCAATCAAATATGCAGTGGCCGTATGAAAATTTGAAAGAAATGTATTAAAAAAAAGTTATAACAAAATTAACAAAAAAAAAAAAAAAAGAATTTAAAAATAAAAATAAAACAAATTATATTTCATTATCGGATTTGAATTCCAAATATTAATTTATCCACGTCCAATAAAAATAATCTTTTAATTATTATTTAAAGTAAATTAATTGTTTAACATGTTATAACAAGTCATGAAAAATGTCAGATCTCTAATATAATTAATGTATGCTCTATTTTTTATAATTTTGTCTTGTAATCATCCATGCTTATAAAAGCACAGTAACCATTGAAAACTCTTCCTAAATATATAATATTGGATTCAATATTGATATATATATATATATATATATCTTTTCGATATCAACTAAAATAATGATGCTAATTACAATGTTATTCTTCTAAAATTAGGTTGGCCACAGAATCATTCTTAGGCTATGTTTGGAGCTTGTGTTCAAACACAAATTTTTCAACTTAGTTTTTGTCTTTTTCTGAAAAAGTTTTTTGTCTTTTCTAAAAAGTCAACAAAAATTACTATTGAAATTTAAAATTTCCAACTTAAACTCATTCACCAAACAGACCCTTAATATAAAGTTTGCACCTCATTCATCATTACTTGCTCAATTTTTTGAAATTTCCAACTTAAACACTCATTTTAACCTCAACTTGAAAGCAAGCTAAATTTTTTTGAAAATACACCCCTAACTTTAGGCTCTGTTTGGTAAGATTTAGAATAAAAGAAAATAAAAGAAAAAGAAAATCATTATGGGAAGAAAATTTTATAAATAAATAAAAGATTTTAATTTTCTCTTTTTGTTGTTTGGTACTAGAAGGTGAAAAGAAAAATTACCATTAGAATGATTACTAATTTATCCTAATCTTATCAATCATATTTTTGGCAAAAAATTTGATGGACAAGAAGGATAATTGTGCGATTTTATTTATTTATATTGACATCACCTAGATTTTTTCCTCATAAATTTTAATGGCATGTTTACTTATCAGGGTTAGGGAATAGGAGTGGAGAATGAGAGTCAATCCCTTACTTACTTGCTTATTTTTTTTTTTTTTTTCTGGAATGAGAGTGAGAATGTGGGTCTCATACCAATTTAGGATTAAGAAATGGGATTGACAATCTCATACCTCCTTCCGGATTGCGACTCTCATTCCCAATATTAACATTAAATTACCATTTTATCCTTAGTTTATTTACAAAAAATTATATTAAAAAATAATAACAACATATATTCATTATGTTTATTAACCTAATATAATATATTTTTATTAATTTAATATTATTATATAACTATCCTAATTATTATTAATTTTATTAAAATAAATAAAAAACTTTTTTTTAATCATAATATTTTATTATGTTTTTATTTTTATATTTTTTATATTTAATTATTTTAAATTATTTTTACTTGTTTTTTTAATTAAAAAAATAATATAATTTAATTTTATTACCTTAATACTTATTTTATTTTTAATTAATAATATAATAATAAATTAAAAAAATTAATTATTTTTAATTTTTAAAAATATAATAAATAAAGAGATATGTAAGTATATTTACATGATTGGCACCTCATGTTATTGCTATGTCTGCTAACATCATCTTTTTTTTTTCTTTTTTTTTTTTCCTTTTTTTTAAACTCTCTTATGGGCATTTGTGAGAATAAAACGCTAGTTGCGACGAGCCCTAAGAGAACCCTGCCATCCGACAACGAGCCTTAGGAGAGAGAGCCGCAGCCATCGAGCTGATGCCACTGAGCCGCTAGCCAGCCGTTCTCTCGTGATTCGTGCGCACAGGCCGCAGCTGTCCGCTTGCCTGGCTGCAACCAATGGGATTCCTGCACTGGGGTCCACATCATGACCTTTTTTGTGCCAATTGGCTGCAATTTCTAATAATTGGGTCCACAAAATTATTCTATATCTATATCATGTTGAATTGTTCAGATATTTTTCCTGAGTTAGATTACATTCAAGTTTCAGGCAACCCATGCGATGCACATTCTCTGAATGTCCTTGGAAAAGGGGGCCAACCAATCAACAATCCCTAAACACTGGTCACTCTTCACCCCTCTGCACCCCAAAAAAAAGGTCATTAGTGATGAGGAGATGGCAAGCACGAGAACATAGAATGTTGATCCTATTTCAGTTCTAGAGAAATATAGTTAAAAGTTAAGTTTAATTTTAACAAGTTAAATTGGGTTGTAAAACTTACATGCCAAATTATTTAACTTTCCTTATTTGTTAGGAATGATTCTGTAGGTAATGGCTGATAATAAAGCTAATTTAAATATTTTGTTTTATTTTTACTTTTCTAGTTGTAGGAGTGATTTAGGAATAATATGTTAGTTTCCTGATTTGTTTTCGTTTTGGAATTAAATCCGAATTTATTAGAAAATAATTTAGGAAAACCATATTTGTATTCAGCAGCCTATAAAAAGGCATGTTTTGAAGCTAATGAAAAGTTTTGGAATTCAGAAATGTGAGAGAATTTTTTTTTTGGTTCTTTGACGAACCATTTGAACTTATCGGAATTTTCCATGACGTTCACTATCGACTTATCAAACGGTTCTCCACCACCGTTTGTGGCGTCTACGAAAATACCAAGATTCTTGTTTGCGGGTTGGCATTGGGTCGCGGTCTTCTACACCAAGGTTCGTGTCACGACTCAAACAACGGGTCGTGATTTCCATCCCAATCAAGCCTGTGCATAGAGACGATCTTAGAGACTTCTTAGATTACGGATTTCGTCACAAGTTGGTATGGTTCGTATCATTTGGTATTAGAACTTCGGTTCTAGTTTCAGGTTTATCAATCCTTTAAATTTTTATTTTTATTTTTTTTTTTTTTCGAATACTAGTTTATCTCAGTTTCTAATTTAAAAAAAATTCAAAAAAAAAATCGAATAAAAGAAAGCATCAAAAAAAAAAAAAAAAGAGAGAAAAGAAAACAGGAAGGAGTCCGTAAAAAAAAATAAAATAAAATAAAAAGTAGAAGAAGAAAACATCGTTGCAGATGCCCTTTTTCGCAAGTGACGAACTTTGATTTGAGGACAAATCATTTTCAAGAGGAGGGGAATGATGAGGACATGACAAGCACAAGAGCATGGAATGTTGATCCTATTTCAGTTCTAGAAAAATGTAGCCAAAGGCTAACTTTAATTTTAGTAAGTTAAATTGGATTGTAAAGCTTGCATGCCAAATTATTTAACTTTCCTTATTTGTTAGGAGTGATTCTGTAGGTAATGGCTGATAATAAAACCAATTTAAATATTTTATTTTATTTTTCCTTTTCTAGTTGTAGGAGTGATTTAGGAATAATATGTTAGTTTCCTGATTTGTTTTCGTTTTGGAATTAAATCCGAATTTATTAGAGAATAATTTAGGAAAACCATATTTGTATTCAGTAGCCTATAAAAAGGCATGTTTTGAAGCTAATGAGAAGTTTTGGAATTCAGAAATGTGAGAGAATTTTCTTTTTGGTTTTTTGACGAACTATTTGAACTTATCGGAATTTTCCGTGGCGTTCACTATCAACTTATCAAACGGTTCTCCACCACCGTTTGTGGCATCTACGACAATACCAAGGTTCTTATTTGCGGGTTGGCATTGGATTGCAGTCTTCTATACTAAGGTTCGTGTCACGACTCAAGCAACGGGTCGTGGTTTCCATCCCAATCGAACCTGTGCATAGAGACAATCTTGGAGACTTCTTAGATTACGGGTTTCATCACAAATTGACGTGGTTCGTATCAATTAGATTGCTATCAATAAGTGCACCATGTTCACCAGATAGATCAATTACAAAAACTTTCAAAATACATATATATATATATATATGAACCTTATTTAATTATAATTTTTAAATAATTATTAATTAAAAAAATTGTGCACATTTAAAAAAAAAAGTGATTTAGCACCTGTAGTGGTATATGAGATTTTGTAGTTTCAACCTTTGTAAAAAGGGAAAACTTATAATAAGAGCTATATTTTCATTATATCCATCAATACTAACTAGTTACTGTTTTAGTTTTTTCAACATAAACACTCATATATTAACTCATCCTTAAAAAATTAATCTAATAACTAAAATAATGGTATATATATAAGTAATAAAAGCTAATATATCAACAGTATTGTCTAACTTCATTTTTGATCGGGGTGCAACGGGTTTTAAAATTTGAAAGATTAATGGTCAAAATTTGAAATTTAGGAAATAATTGTCAAAAAAAGAACAAAAAAAAAAAAAAAAAGGAAAAAGAGAGAGAAAAACTGAGAATGGACTAGAAAGTTCAAAATGGCTGCTTCACATAGAACTAACAACCTAGTCAAAACACGAAAGATACAGAGAGATTCCAAATCTTTTTTGACTTGGGAACAAATTGACTAGTCCACCTCCTAACTTGGACTATGGAATGGAAAGTTAAAAATGGCGGCTTCACAAGTCGAAAATGAGTAAACGAAATTATAAAATAAAAGAAAACGTACGGTTTGAAAAAACTAGCCCTCCTAAAAAATAATTAACATGACGTGCCAAACACGCTACCTTAATGTTAAAGTTGAAGAAATCCTAAGAACGATAACGACCGTTTTCAACTTCGTACGTAGTTTGAAGCAGTCAATATTGAATCCAACGGGCAAAATATCTGAGAAAAACTTTTTGAGTGAAAAATGGAAGAAAAGAAAACAATACGAGGGACTTTGTTATGAAAATTAATAACTTGGGGTGTTTGGTTTGATAGAAATTTGAATGAAAAGAAAAATTAGGAGGAAAATTTAATAAATAAAATTAAAATAGGTATGATTATATAATATGTCATTATATACAAAAGATAACTATACCTTGTTTCCTTTTATTTTTTAGATGAGTCAGCTGAAAATGTTTGGATTTCTATTGGAGGATGATGCTGCTGAGGGCTGAAATAATAATAAATATACTTGTATGTTAGTTTGTAATTTATGAATATATATGTTGAGTAAGGAAATTAAATTTTTTTTGAAATAAATAGTGAATAGTAATGTACTTTGATTCAACTTCTTCTACTATGGGTTGGGTGAAACATAAGTTTTTTTTTTTTTTTTTTTTTTTGACTGTGGTGTCTCTGGGTTCAAAGATACTAGTGGTGGTGGGATGGCTTTTGGGGGATTCATTTGGTGGTATAAGCAATAACATTGGTTGTTCATTATCGTCAAAGTTTTTACAACTGTTGCGTCAATAAAAGCACCTCTTGGATGAAATTGAATCATAAATATTTTTACATAACTTTAAATTAATCGAAGAGAGGGGGAAAGATGTTTAGATTAGTGTATCCATCTTAAATTGTCAATGTGGATCAAGGTTTATTCATCAGTGATTTGACAATTTTTCCAAACATGATAATATTCATCCCGCATGTGTTGTCCTTGATTCGAGTATTGATTTTGTACCTATTATAAATATTTAATTTTTATTTAATTTTTTACTGTTTAGGAATTTTTAAAAAAAATTATAATAAATGTAAATAATATTACAAGCTGATTGGCATTGTCGTTAAATATGCATGGGTATCGCACCACTATAAAGTCCCTGATTATTTGACTTTTCTGCAGCAACGTGGACAGGTATTGTAGAACCAACCTTGTCGTGCATCAAGTTCAGTGATGCTTGCTTTTGCAGTAAATTTTGTGTCCTGTTATTTGAATAAAGAATGTTTAATAAATTATATTTTATCATTAGGGTGTAATAAAATGAATACTTACCTGATTTTGATATAGATCTAAGGTTTGAAGTTCCGCTATCGTAACTATATTCATAGTCTTTTCTTCTTCCATTGATTGTGGTTTTTTTTTTTTTTTTTTTTTTTGTTCTGCAGCAATAAAGTCTATTCCTTAAATAGAATGACTAAACCTATAAATAGATAATATATTAAACAAAGTAAATTTTTTAAGAAAATTATAAAATATAAATAATTGTAATATTCTCGCAATAAATATTTATAATACCTTTTTTAATTTTCTTTGATTCGGTGATGTTAGGATCAAAATAATATAAGGTTCCAGAAGTACGTGCTACGTAAAGTCTACCTGTATATTTATATTTATTAAAAATCAAGATCAAAAATGTTTATTATTATTATTTAAGATAAATTTGTATTATTTTTTGTTGTATATATACTTACTAAGATATTGTTTGGCTGTCGTGGTTTTGAAGGCGATCACAACTGATTCGGACATTCTTTGAACTGCATTTTTATCAAACTTTTCTCCAATTTCTCACCCAAAGAGTTATGTTAAGTGATTCTTCTCTGTGATATATAATAAATTTAAATTAATAATTGATTGTCAATATATTGAAAATATGTTTATAATAACATGTATAGTTACCTGATATCCTAAATTATTAGATTTTGCCTTTTGACCAGTCTGTCGCCTATACTAGATTCTTCAATACCTTTGACAGATATGAGACGACCAATGACATCTAATATAATATCATAAGTAATGTTATTATTTATTGATATTAATATTATAAATTTATAATTTTTTAGTTAATAAATGTAGATATTATGTATTATTTATCTGAAAGAAGGTCATTGATACAACTATTGATGTTAATTGGTCGTACATCACAAAATTAATTTTGTATTGAGTTATTTTGGGAATATCTTCTTTGACTTCTTTGAAAATTGTGGACCGTGCTAATTGTAACATTGCTCTGTGCAAAACAATTTTATATCTTTATTTGTTATTTGTAAAGAAGAAGTTGCTGATTTCATATATGTTGCCTACTTATATTTTGTTTGTTATGAAATCAGCATCTTTTGCATGAACGAACACATGTATTGCTTCATCCTGAAAAAAAATATATATTAATATATTATTTCTTATATATTTATTACTAATGTAAATTATTTATTGTCAATGAATATAATTTTCATAAAAAATAAATTCAATTACTTGTTCGTCTACTAATAAGTAGTCAACGCTTATTAGACTACCGGTATTTTAATCTGTGTTCCTCCATAAATGGTAAACATGGGCACAGATAGTCTGACGTATTTCTCCCGGTTTTAGTACTCGTAGTAGGCTGAACATTTTCTATAAATAACAGAGATATATAAATACATTTGTTTAAGAATCTATTAATTGAATTCAAAATTTAAAAATTATGACAATAATTTAATAATATAATTATTGAAAGAAAATTTATTTCTGTCAAAGATTTTTTTTTTCTAACGGATTATTAATTTTGATTAATATTATGTAGTATTTTTTTGTAGATGATATTTTTAATATGATTTGGATATTTATTAATTGAATCGTATATTAAAATATGTCAATCTTTTGGTGATATTACTCTTGATAATGTAACATATAATTATCCATGACTAAAAATTTCATCTTCTAAGTAGAGTCCAACTTTATTTAATGATTGACCTTGAATTTTATTTATTGTCATAGCATAACATATTTTAAAGAGAATTGTTATCTTTTTAACACAAAAGGCTATTTAGATTCATTTATTGTCATTTCTATTCTTGGTATATAAACTTTTTCATTTATGTCATCAGAATTAATAATACAGTCTTCAACAATTCTATTTGTTAATTGTGTTATAATAAGTCTTGTACCATTGTAAAATCCCATTGATTGGTAGATTTCGCACCAAAATGACATAAACTCTAACTTTTAATTCTAATTCATGCAGAGGTAGTCCATTAAAATTAAGTGTTTGTAAAAATTCAAGATGATATATAAGATTTAGTTTATCAAGATTTCCAGATAATGAAATAATAGTATCACAACTATAATAAATTTTTGCTTTTATGGATACTAAAGATAATAGATATTTATTTGTTTCATCAGTTATTTTATTTCTGCGAGAAAACATCTTTCATACTAGATGCCACGTGCAAAACAAGGTGTATAGTGTGATTATTGATGGAGGGTAGTTGTACTAATGTTGCTAGCACTACTTTGGTTGAAAATTAGGACTACCAGTAATTAATTAAACATCCCCGGCCTTATAAATTGCAATGGCTCAATGATAGTGGTGAGGCTAGGGTGAAAAAACAGGTATTGGTCTCATTCCGCATTGGAAAATACAAAGATGAAGTTTTGTATGATGTAGTTCCGATGCAAGTTGGACATTTGTTAATAGGCTGACCGTGGTAATTTGATCGGTGAGTTAAGCATGATGGCTTCAGCAACAAGTACTCGTTTGTGCTTAAGCAAAAACCAATCACTCTTATGTCGATGACACCAAAACAAGTTTATGATGATCAAGTGAGGTTGCAAAAATAGAGTGATCAAAGAAAAGAGTATAAAAGAGCAAGATGTCGAAGAAAAAAAAATAGAGAAAAGGCAAATATAGACTCGGCCATTGAGAGAAAAGCGGAGAGAAAACAAAAGAATTTTTATGCAAAAGCCAAGGAAATTAAGCGAGCAATGTCTTCAAATCAGCCGATGATTGTACTCTTGTACGAAGGGCCGTTTTTTAAACACTAATGAACTTAGCCCTGCTTTTCCTAGTTCTGTTGTTTCTTTGTTGCAGGAATTTGACAATGTCTTTCTCGACTAGATGCCTCATGGTTTGCCTCCAATTCAAGGAATAGAGCATCAAATTGACTTTGTACCCGGCGCTTCCATTCCAAACCGACCGGCTTATAGGAGCAATCTCGAGGAAAACAAAGGAGCTACAAAGGCAGGAATTAATGGAAAAGGAGCATGCGAGAGAAAACATGAGCCCATGTACCGTTCCAGTGTTGCTAGTACCTAAGAATGATGGGACGTGGAGAATGTGCATTGATTGCCAAGCCATCAACAACATCACGATAAAGTATCGTCATCCTATTCCTCGCTTAGATGATATGTTAGATGAGTTGCATGGTTCTTGCGTGTTAATTTGGATGAAAGAAAAAGGCTGAATTTGTTAAGCAGATACATGAGAATGCAAGGTTCAACATTGAGCAAAAAACGGAGCAGTATACAAAAGAAGCCAACAAGGGGCGTCATAAACTGATTTTTGAACCTGGAGATTGGGTTTGGTTGCACATGAGAAAAGAGAGATTTCCGGCGCAAAGAATTTCCAAATTGCTTCCAAGAGGAGATGGTCCTTTCCAAGTCTTAGAGCGCATCAATGACAATGCTTACAAGCTAGATTTACCGGGTGAGTACAATGTTAGTGATGAGCACATGGCAAGAACAAGAGCATGGAATGTTGATCATATTTCAGTTCTAGAAGAATCTAGCCAAGCTAAGTTTAATTTTACCAAGTTAAATTGGGTTGTAAGGCTTGCATGCCAATTTATTTAACTTTCCTTATTTAGGTGTGATTCTTTTGGTGTAATGGCTGATAATAAAGCCAATTTAAATGCTTAATCTTTCCTTTTCTAGTTATAGGTGTGAATTAGGAAGAGTTGGTCAGTTTCCTGTTTTGTTTTCCTTTTAGTCAAAACTGAATTAATTAGAGGATAAATTAGGAAAAAGATAATTGTACCTTGCAGCCTATAAAAAGGCACATTCTGAAGCTAATGGCGGTGGAGAAATAAGTTTTGGAATTCAGTTATGTGAGAGAATTTTCTCTTCGGTTCTTTGACGAACCATTCGAACTTATCGGAATTTTCCGTGGCGTTCATTATCGACTTATCAAACGGTTCTCCACCACCGTTTGTGGCGTCTTCCTTATACCGAGGTTCTTGTTTCGCATTAAACAATGGGTTAAGGTCAAATATACCAAGGTTCTTGTTTTTGTTGAAGCAATGGGTCGAGGTCTCCCATCCAAACCTGATGGTAGAACGTTCATGGGTTCCTTTTCGTTGACGGGTCTCGTCACAAGTTGACGAGGTTCGCATCATTTGGTATCAGAGCTTCGGTTCTAGTCTCAGGTTTATCTATCCTTTAAAATTTTTTTTTTGGTTCCATTTCTAGTTTATTTCAGTTCCTGATAGTTCAAAAAAAAATCGAATTAAAAAAAACGTCAAAAAGAAAAGAAAAGAGAATAGAAAGGAATCTGTTAAAAAATAAATAAATAAAAAAATAACGTTTTTCCGAATTTGTTTCGAATTAGTAATTTTTGGCTCTAGTCGTAATTCCTATTCGTAGCATATTAAAAAAAAATGTTAGAAGAAAAAAATATTGTCGCAGATGCGCTTTCTCGCAGGTGATGAACTTGATTTGAGGACAAAATCATTTTCAAGAGGAGGGGAATGATGAGCACATGGTAAGAACAAGAGCATGGAATGTTGATCATATTTCAGTTCTAGAACAATCTAGCCAAGGCTAAGTTTAATTTTACCAAGTTAAATTGGGTTGTAGGCTTGCATGCCAATTTATTTAACTTTCCTTATTTAGGTGTGATTCTTTTGGTGTAATGGCTGATAATAAGCCAATTTAAATGCTTAATCTTTCCTTTTCTAGTTATAGGTGTGAATTAGGAAGAGTTGGTCAGTTTCCTGTTTTGTTTTCCTTTTAGTCAAAACTGAATTAATTAGAGGATAAATTAGGAAAAAGATAATTGTACCTTGCAGCCTATAAAAAGGCACATTCTGAAGCTAATGGCGGTGGAGAAATAAGTTTTGGAATTCAGTTATGTGAGAGAATTTTCTCTTCGGTTCTTTGACGAACCATTCGAACTTATCGGAATTTTCCGTGGCGTTCACTATCGACTTATCAAACGGTTCTCCACCACCGTTTGTGGCGTCTTCCTTATACCGAGGTTCTTGTTTCGCATTAAACAATGGGTTAAGGTCAAATATACCAAGGTTCTTGTTTTTGTTGAAGCAATGGTTCGAGGTCTCCCATCCAAACCTGATGGTAGAACGTTCATGGGTTCCTTTTCGTTGACGTGTCTCGTCACAAGTTGGCGAGGTTCGCATCAGTTAGTGTTACTTTCAATGTTACTGACTTAAGTCCTTTTGATGTAGGTGATGATTTGAGGACAAATCCTTTTCAAGAGGGGGGGAATGATGAGGACATCAAGACTGCAAGGAAAACTCACGAACTAATTCAAGTTTCAATTAGTCCAGTGACGAGGGCTCGAGCTAAAATGATTTTGATGTTTATTCATATTGTGAGTTATTCTTCTTGAGTTCTTGAAGAAACTTATTCGAACTTATCAAGGATTCCTTGTGGCGTTTAAATCGACTTATCAAACGGACGTCCATAACCGTTTGTGGCGTCTTCACCAGACCCCAGGTTCTTGCTTCACTAAGCAATGGGTCGCGGTTTCCATCAAACTTGAAAGATCTTGGATTATTGTTTCTAGATTTGGTATCGGGTTTCGTCACGTTGTTGGCGTGATTCGTTTCAAAATGGGCTGCAACCTGTGGTTTGGCTTGCTGGACGGTTGTGAGCAAACTCAGCATGAGCAAGCAACAAATCCCATTCGCGGATGTTATTTTTCACCAGCTGTTCAATAAAGCTCCCAATGATCGATTCACCACTTCTATTTGACCATCTGTTTAAGGATGATGGGAGGTGCTAAATTGCAATTTTGTTCCAAGCTTTCCCCACAATGTCTTCCAGAAATGGCTCAAAATTTTACATCGTGATTCGAAGTGACGGATTTTGGAATACTGTGTAACTTGACAATCTCTTGAAAATACAAATCAACAACATGAGTGCAATCGGATGTTTTGTTGTAAGGAACGAGATGAGCCATTTTAGAGAACCAATCAACAACAATGAAAATTGAGTCTTTACCTTGTTGAATATGAGGCAAGCCTAGTATGAAGTCCATGCTCACATCTTTCCATGGGACTAATGGAATCTGTAAAGGAGTGTACAAGCCTGTGTTGCTACCATGCATCTTGGACTTTTGACAAATGACGCATTTGCTCACAATGTGGTAGGTTCCGAAGGTATACCAAATTAAAGTCTTGCTATAATTATGATCTTTTTTGAGTTAGTAGAGATCGAGGGTCATTCCCGCAGAGGATTGGTTTTAATTAATTCGTTATCAATTTCGCAACAATAAATATGAAAAGAGGATTTTTGGATTTTTAACCTAATTAAATGAAAAAAAAAAAAAAGCTATAATTAACAAAGCACAAATTTAAATTAAATTATAAAACGATGATAAGAAAGCCAGTTAAAAGATCATTCTCCACCGCTAGACTTTGACTTATGATTGACTCATGATATATATCTCAATTTTCTATTGAAACCATCAACTGTAGATAATAACAAGCTCTATTACCACAGTCCTTCCTTAATTCGTCGTTAGGCAAAACAGGTTCTTCACTTAATTCCCTTTCCATTAAACAATCTGGAATAAGCTCTCTAAATTTAATCTAACGGAAGCATTAAGATGAGAAATATAAGTTGATCTAGCAAACAAACATACAAGCTCGGTTTCTTATCCTATGTTATGTTCTACATGCAATCACACGAAAATATCCCATAATCAATGATCACATGTGCAACTAATGATTAGAAAAACATGATAGTTACAAATCAAGATTCCCAATCTTGCAATAGAAAATTCCAAGTCTAATTTAGCCCAAATAAAACAAGAAAATCTTCAAGAACAATAGATTTGGAAGAGCAATAAACGATTTAATTGAAAAATTGGAAAATAACATCAATTCATTCAATCACAAAAGTCATGTCTAGGGTTTTGACAATCACCTTTAACTCAAAAGAAATCTAGCCTAACATAATTGTAAAATTAACATGAAATCCATGATGACAACTAACAACTTTGGAAAGAAAGAGGAAGAAAGAGAAGAAGAACGGCTATCAGGAGATGAATCTTCAACGCGAACAATCCTTCTCTTGAATCACCCAAAAATTCTCTTCTTTTTGGCGTCTTTTTCTGTCTTCAAAAGTGGCTGAAAAGCTTATGAAAAAGTACTTCATTTAACCCTAGGATGGCCTATTTATAGGCTTCAAAAGTTGAGATCAGAAGGAGAAAGTTTGGGCTTAATTTTGAATTAAAAAACAAAAAATTCGGAATATTTTTTGGCCCCTCCCACACCTGCCATGAGATCCGGCGAGCCCACTCCCTCAACGAGTGTCACCTCTCCAAGTCCTGTTCGACCCCCGCCACGAGATCCGGCGGGCTCATCTCCTCCAATGTCTCCTCCAAGTTCTTTTGAATTGGAAAAGAAGAAAAAAAAATAAAAAAATAAAACACATAACCACACCGATAAGAAAAGGAAAAATCATGCCCTTCAATCATTGTACGAGGGATTTGATCTTAGTGTAGGGAAAAAAAAAATCTGAGCATATTATCTGAAAAGCCTTATGCAAAAAAGGAAATATAAAAAACAAAAAAAAAAAATCAGAGGAATAGATATTACTGAAAGAGACCTTCCCCAACTTCTGCAACCCATCCATTGGCTTTAATTTTGGCTTATTTTGGTGATTTTGAACCTATTAAAAGACAAGTTGGGGTAGGTCTCTTTCCATACAGCGTTGATGTGGCACGCTCACTGAAAGACATGTGGCAATTCAGTTGCTAAATTTAACAAAAGAGGAATTTTTGCAAACGTTCAAAGTTCAGGGAGAATAGATGTTATAAATTGAAGTTTGGGGGGTATATTGTGACAAGATTTGAAGTTTAGGAAAAAAATGAAATTTGTCTACAATGAAATGAGAAAAATAATGATAATACAATAAACATAGGTTGCTATTATATTTTGTTTTGATATTTTTAATATAATATTTTACAGGTAAGTTAAATGTAAGATAATAATTTAACACTAATATTAGGATTGAGAGTCACAATGTGAAGGGGGCATGAGATGAATCCAGAACTGATGTCCTCATTTTGTTGTCTCATTAGTTATCTTCCCACTAAAATTTGACACTTCACGAAAACTTTATGGACAAATTTCATTTTTGCTCCCTAAATTTTGGTACTATTTTAACTTTACTAAATCAACTTTAAAAGCTGGTAGAACTATTTCATGAACTATGAAATGCTATTATGTTTGCTCATTCTGTCAGTTAAATGGATGGAATTGGCCCTGAATTTTAATATTCTTGTAACTTTTCTCACCAAACTTTAAAAGCTGGTGGTTTTCTACCCATCAAACTTTAAGTAACTAGCGAGAATGCCTCTTGAACTTTAATTCCGTTAAAATATTACTTGTTTGATATTTTGTTACCATTATTTATTTAATTTATATTACAATCTTCATAATTACAAAAATAACATTAAAATTTATAAAATTCAAGGGATTTAAATATGCAAGTTTTTTGTACTGACTTCAATTTTAAAAAATAAATGAACTTTTTATTTTTTAAGATTATTCTTATTTTTTGAAAATAAATTTATAAATTTGAAGGCTATTTTTGTAATTATAAAGATTTTAATTTAAATTAAATTTTATCATTGTAGCGTCAAAGTATGAAACAATGAATTTTTTCCTAACGGATTGAAGTTTGAGGGACATTCTTGCTAACTATTTAAAATTTAAGGGATATAAATACTATTTTTCAAATTTCAAGAGTAAAAATTACAAAAATATTAAGATTTAAGATCGATTATATCCATTTAACTGATTAAATGATCAAACATGATATCATTTAATAATTTCAAGATAGTATTACTTTTAAAATTCATAAAGCAAAATTAAAAGACGACTAAACTTCACACATCCTATTTTACATCAACCGTACAAACAACGTCAACCCAATTAAAAAAAAGAAAAAAAAGAAAAAAAAAGAAAATGGAGGCTCTCTATAAAGCAACTCCCCCGTCCCAATCACACCACCACCGTTTCGCCTCCCACACCACACCGCTCGTTATCGTTCCTTGCGCCAAAAAACCCATGTCTGCACCATTGTCGCTGACAAGGTTCACTCGAAATCCTCGCCGGCCTTTCTCCAACCACTGCATCGTCAAGGTGTGTGGTTACCCGGCCGTAGCGACATCGGATCCAACCTCGTGGCTCTTCCCAAGACCGGACTTGAGTTTAATCTGAACTTTGTTTAGATTTCTGATTAATTTTAAAAATTTCATCAACTTCTTGTTATTGTTGGCCTAATCACTTTGATTTTGAGGCCTTCGTTGATTTTTTTGCAAAACCTCAGTCGAAAAGCTTTTCTTTTCTTTTTATTCTTTTTCTTGTTCTGATGGTGATGAAGAGCTTCTTTTTTCTTTTTCTTTTTGTTTTTTAGAAAATTATATATTATTGTTACTGCTTCGAAATTAAAATACTAAATTCTTAAAAAAAATTTCAAGACTTAAAAAAAAAAAAGGAAAAAAAGTCGAAGCGGTGGTGGTGGTGGTGCTGTGGTGTGATTGCAGGATGGAGTGCTTAGGTCCTTCATTTTTGTTGGTTCTGTGTTTAATTAGACGCTTTTTTAATTTTTATTTATTTTTCGGGTGGTTAAGGTTGTTTGTATCGTATATATAAATTATTAGTTTTTATTAATAAATATTTAAAATATTATTATTTTAATTTATTATATTTTTAAATAAAAATATGACATAAATATTGATATTTAAAAAATTAAAATTAAAATTGATATTTTTAACATTATTCATATAAAAAAGATTGTCAAAATTTTAATGGGAGAAAGTTAATAATACAATAAAATGGACGGTGCATCTAGACTCACGTGACATTGTCAATCCCATTACTCAATTGTAATTGACGTTCGAAGTTAGAATCCACTACCCCTCTCTACCCCTGATCAGTTTCCGACGTCAGATTAATTCGAGGTTGAACAAAGTGGGCCGTCAAGATCAATTGTGGGACCAGCCCCCATCTTTTTTTAAAGTGCAAGGCTGTAGCCAAACCCAAGCTTAAATAAATAACTTGAAATTTTATTAGTTTCAGGACATTGTGAGTGAGGGGTGTGCTTTTTAGTTTTTTATTTTTTATTTTCCAGTATGGACACTCTCCAGAGGTTTGGGTGCTTCACAACCTCCATCATCAAATCTCCATTTCCAAAACCTCCTCCACTTCGTCGTACACCTTCTTTCGGGGTCCTAAGAACCAGCCTTCGTCCAGGTGAGCTATTTTCACCACCTCAAAAATGTGCATATTTTTGCTCCTCTGTTTGTTTGGTTTACGAGAAAATAAGAAAAATATAGAAGAAATAACTTGTGGGTTTCAATTCTCTTGGGAATTTTTTCTAATACTTGTATTGTGTTGTAATCATTTACACTTGTATATGCCAGTTTGGAGTAGTAAAGATACTGTAAAATTCTTAGTGTTCTATGGTAACAAGTAGTCCCCTTGGAACTACAATTTGGTACATACTGACTAGCAAACTTTCTTGATGCATCTTCCTATTTCTCAGCCAAATGAAATTCTGGAACAGATAAGAGAATCAACTTTGAGGAATTCAATTTCGAGTGTGTGTGTGGTGTTTATTTTATTTTATTTTATTTTATTTTTCATTTCATGGTGGATTCGAGTATTGACACTTTGTCTGTTAACTTTTCGTGAATGGTAAATATTCTTAAATTTTAATCTTGGAAAATGTCCCCTGAATTTAAGTGTTGCAGAGTGCCCCCAATCCATGACTACAGTTAAAATTTTGAGGGATATGCTATGTCCCGAGCACGAGGCATTTTATTCCAAGTTTTAACACCATTCATACAATCGGTGTACTCTTCTGCAATGCTTTACTAAATTCAGGAATCATTTGCCACGATTATAATAGGGTTAACTTGCCAATTTATGGTCAGTTTAGATCATAGATTTGAAAAGTAAATTTGAACAACATATTCAAATTTTTGTGAGAGAGAAACACTGTAGAAAACTTTTTTAAAACAGTGTCCAAAAACAATCTATAGGGGCGATCCAAGTGGAGGCTTAGTTCAAGTTCAGGGGCAAAAGACCGAAAAAGGCACTTTATGGGTTTTCAAATTGTAGTATATTGAATGTTAATCATTTGCCCAGTTTCACATGGGTATTTTTCGGTTTGAGTCCGAAATGCTTGATTTCTATAGTTCCTAGTCACCTCCAAGATCACTGACATGGCTTTCTTCTGCATGGATTTTCTGGAATTCCAGTTAGTGAAGTTTCGGAGGAGGATGTTTTGCAAACATTCCTTAGAGAGAGACAGTTGAATGGAGATTTCATATCAAAAGTTTCTGATATGTTTTGGCAGAGAGAGGCTATGAAGTTTGTTGATGCTGAGGCTTCACTTTCTGACGCTCCTCAACAAGCGGCAGCTGGTTATTTATTAGTAAACTCATTTGGTACATACGGTTATAAATGTTAGATCTATAAGAATCACATCAGATGAAGAAAAGTATTACAAGTAAAGGAACATGATGAAGATTGACGATAGGGTATTTTTTTCACAACCTGCTAGATACTAATACTGAGAACTTTATAGTCATTGCAGAGCTTCAATGAGGCCCTAAGACCGCAAATGCATTCAACTCTTTTGCATTAAGTGGTTTCTAACTGTCAATACGTGCATTAATCTTCTAGTTCACTCTTTTGGAACCCTTCGGAACTATAGTTGCTTCAACCGAATAGGTTCTTTTTCCCCCTCTTCCCTGTTTAGTACTAAACTTGGTTTTAATTTCTGAGTGCCTAAGCTGAGGTTCGTCTAAGATGCATAAATGCTGTGATTTTGGTTTGGATTTATGGTTCATAGTTTCAATTGGAAACCGTAATGCGTACAATAGACAAAAGTAGCTACTTTTTATTTATCTGAAAGACCTAATGCATTTCTTGTGCATGTACCTTTTCGCATCAGATGAATTGTAATAAGTTTGCCATATATAGCATTGCATGCTAAGACTCAAGTAGTATTTTGTCGAAATTCTTGTTTCTAGCATTTTGAGCTTTTTGTTTTTTTTGCTGGGGATATGATATCTCTTTTTTTTTTTTTTTTTTTTTTGTAGAACCGTCATGGAGTTTCTTTCTAAAGATTATCGTCTATTCATTTAGGCTTATGAGTTAACTCTATTCAGCTGCATGGTGCCCAAATGTTGTCCTTTTTTATTTTTTTTCTCTTACGAAGTTATTCATTAGGTCACGGAAAGTGATGACGATGGTGGGTTTTTGAAACTTTCAAGGACGCAGGAATGGTTATCAGGCGACAGCTCTGCTCCAATAAATAAAAAGGCAATTGCTAAGGTATTGCTTTTACTGGTCAGTACAACAATTATAATTTCTTTTTCATTTCAGATCTGAAAAGCTGTCTTTATCCTTGGGGGAATATTATTTCTATGCTGTTGTTTAAAATCTTCATATGTCATAACAGGCATTGCAGGATGGCAAGGAAAGAAGAAAGAGACTGAACCTTCTCAAGTATGAAGCTGTATGATACTTGAACTATGTCTCAGTGATCTAGGTGTTGCCAGTGTTCGTTCGTTATTGGAAATGCGTATTATAACCTATATGTTCACCATATTAAGATTGCTTTAGTTAATCACTATTGAAACTATTTGGAAAATGTCCCAACACCATCGTCTCATGACATCTGTCTTGTCCTGCAAGTCTTGGCTCTTCTTTCGCATAACCAAAGCTGATATCTTCTTTTATTAAAGTACGATCAGCACAAGTTAAGTGATCGGCAGATTCACAATAAGGGGTTGGCTCTGAACCAGCGAACGGAATACGGGCAAGCCCTCTTACGCATGTAGGGTTAGGATCCTAGTTATGGTTGGGGCACGATGTATATGGATTTGTGATTACTTCTTTTTCCACAATTTCAAAAAAAATTTTTGTTCCACTAGCAACGAGTTTTTTTGTTATTGTTTTTGTTTCTGTGTTTGTTCTGTGGTTTGGTCCACGACATAAGAAATGAGTGGTTCCGTTAAAAGAGGAAAGAAAAATAAGAGGATCTAACAGATTTAAAATAGCTGTGCCTCATCATGTAGTAGTTTTAACAGTTATGGTTTTTGGTACTTCTTTTTTTTTTTTTTTTTCCTACTGCAAAAAGTTGTGTTCTGGGATTTTCCAAATGCTTAAAAGTTTGTTCTATTTTTCAATTCTATTTCTTCATTTGATAATATGAACTGTATTTCCAAATTGCTGGGGTAGGGCCATATTACCGAATTTCCTTCTCACACTCCAAGATTGGGAAGGCTGAATTACACTTTTCTATAAAGGAAAAATGGGGAAAAGATAAACTTCAATGCAATGCTTATCTCTAGAGTTGTCAAATGTTTCCATTGGTGAATAGTATGGAATATCCTCAATCTTTGTCCTTTTTTCTACAGCTCAAGAGGGAATTATGGCTCTTATCTATTGGAATTGGAACTGCATGCAGTGGGTACTGTTTAATTGCTCTATCTGTCCAGGTATGCTTTCCGCAAAAGGGGAAAAAAAGAATAGTTCTACCTTTCATGCTAAGATAATGAGAAGCAAAGTTCCTCAGTTTTTTTTAGAAATTGAGGGAGACATTTCACTTGCTTCACTGTTTTGGTGGTCTCTTCTATTTGATTGTTTCATACGAGTCCAAACAAATGTTTGGAGTCTTGTGGTGGTGATTCCAACCGAACCGTTGTAAAATCCACATTTACTAACTAGGATTTAAATCTCAAGATAAAAGGACTTAAGTTCCATTGAATTGAAGTCCAGAATTCCAATATTCAGTAGAATTAATTCCTATTCTACTGTTTACTTAAACTAAGGAATTGAAATAGAATTAAGTGTGGTTTCAAAGTTATCCTTACTTGGAGGAAACAATTAAATTGAATGAGAGTATTTTTGGTAAAAATTACTCCTCACCCACTAGGACGAGGATTTTAATTCAGTTGGTCAGAGGTAGAAAATAAATAATCCCTTATCTAGGAACTTATTTCTTCCCTATCATTTGTTCCAAAAACAAGTAAACACAACGTAGGATGCCAGTAAATTTTAGGAGATGAAAGAAAGTGTTACGTGGATATAGTTTTATATTTTTTACTGGACAACTGACTTGCTTTTTAATTGAACAGGCTGCTATTAGTTATGCAATCGGAGTTCTTTTCAGGTTGGTTTTTGACGTCGTTCTGTAAATACGATGAGGCTAATTTCATTGAAGCAACACCTTTTTGAGCTGCCAGAATGCCGAATATTACTTTCTTAACTGATAGTAATCTCACAATCTTGCCTAATATAAAGTCACACTAGCACTACTTCAGATATGCCTTACCTTGTTCCTTTAGCTAAATATGGAAAAAAAAAAAAGAAAAAAAAAAAGCTGTAAATTAATACCAATCTGTTTCAGCGTGATTGCATATTGACATATGACACTTAGAAGTTACTTTTTGTTGTTTGTTTATTATTTTTAGGAAAGAAAATTGGAAAGTAATATCATTATTTCCTTATGCGGTATCTCAATTAGTTTTCTTCTGGAAATTTAAGTGTTTCCTTTTAATAATGCAGTTGTTTGTACCTTGAGCTCTTGTTCAAATATGCAGACAACCTGTCTAGAGAAGCTGTTCCTCAAATCTTCAGGCAAAAGAAGACTAAAAAGTAAGAAGAGTAGGCAAACCATTTTATATTTTAATTAGTAATATATTTCATTATAATTTGCAAGCAAGTATTTCATACTTTTTTTTCTTAATATATATATATATATATATATATATATTGAATTAACCATTCAATAACTCGTTGACTGTGATCCAGAATTGGAATAAGAAGTGAAGATGTTACGGATTTGTTCGAGAGATCAATCAAGGGTAGTGGAATTGCTCTCTCGTCTCCGAGGCTTGTCATACCCACAGCAATATATGGACTTTGGATTCTGTCTCATCAATATCTATCCAGTGATTTCTTTGATTTCCAGGTAATTATTAAAAGTGTTTTGTACATAATGAAATAATTTCTTTTTTCCTTTTAACGAGATTGTGCCTTTCTTTGCCATTACAGATCGTGCCAGCCATGCTTGGAATGTTTGTGTATAAAGCTGCTGCTCTTGTTCAAGTTTATAGAGATAATGAAGACCTGCAATTCATCTTTCCGGAAAATGAGGAAGGCTCCAAATGACTGGATATCTTACTTGATTCTTTCCTCCGCATATTCAAGGTACACGGCTCTGGCTTCTTATAAAGAACGCGAGACATAAGTAGAAGGAGCAGGATGCTTCTAAGAGGCTTGGCCCCTATAGATTACTCTACTAGTTTGTCTGTTTTTCGTAGACGAATGGAATCTGAAAATCACCTTGAAGATATTCTCAAGTAAACGAGATTATTAGGCAAGAGAGTTCGTAAAATGCAAGACTTGTTAGCTGACTCGAATAAAAATCTGCAACTTATACCAGCAACTCCCAACCCCATTTCCCCTGGTTGAGATTGATTCTGCTCGGCTTACCGTGTCATTAGTCTAACCACCAAGAATGGTGTTTAAGCATGAGCTCTTTTTATACCATCTGTAAAACAACATTTTAGTTGGGTGAAGTTGAGGAGAGAAGAGAGACTAAGTTCATGAAATCCTTTTTAACATTTTGTTTTCCAGAACTTTTGCTTCCACCTAAGCAGTAGACAAGACTGACAGCAAAGTTTTATGTCTTTGAGAGATTTGGCCCCATTTAGATCTCCATTTTAAACTCACTATTCAAACTTTTTTTACCAGTTTAATTTTCAATAAAAAAAAAAGGGTTTTAAAACGGAGATCCAAAGTAACATTTTTCTCATCCTAAAAATTAGTGGTCGGTTATTTCCTTTAAAGTGAGGGGAATTCTACAATAAAAGGCACCTAACCTTTGGGACAATACTGCTATGGTGTCTTAGCCCGAATGATTTAAATAGCTGTCTATTATTTACTTCAACTAGTTTTAAAACATGTTAGTTATTTTAAATATTTTAATAAAATTGCTATTTTCTACAATTTCCCTGATACTATGTATAAAATGAATATTTGTATTTAAATGTAACACTAATTTAAAAACATATACGATACAGATGATTAGACATATTTGAGAAATTTTATTTAAATAGGAAAAAATATTTAAGTGAAAAATTTACAAAAATAAAATAACAAAATACCTGAAAATAAAATTAAAAAAAAAAGAGACATGGAAAAAAGATAAAATGATTAAAATGTCAAAAATAAACTTATATGAAAAGGATTAAAATGAAAAATAAAAAAAAATTAGGCTAAAAGAGAAAAAAAATTGAAGGACTAAAAAGTCCACCCCTCTCTCTTCTCTTCTCTCTCTCTCACATGTCATGAGCAAAAAAACAAAACAAAACAAAAGTACTCTTCTCTCTTTCTCCCCACCCTTTACGCGTGTCAGAAAGAAAGCAAAACCCCAAAAAGTTCTCTCTCTCACTCTCTCTCTCCCTTAAAACGCAAGTTTCGTGCGTTTTGGACAAAATGGGTGAGCTTTCTTATATATGTATAGATTAGTTCCCGCAAACTTGTGGCGAGACCCGTCAACGAAAAGGAACCCAAGAACGTTCTACCATCAGCTTTGGATGGGAAACCTCGACCCATTGCTTTAACAAAAACATGAACCTTGGTCTCTTTGACCTCAACCCATTGTTTAATGCGGAACAAGAACCTCGGTATAAGGAAGACGCCACAAACGGTGGTGGAAATCCGTTTGATAAGTCGATAGTGAACGCCACGGAAAAATTCCGATAAGTTCGAATGGTTCGTCAAAGAACCAAAGAGAATATTCTCTCACATTTCTGAATTCCAAAACTTATCAACTCACTATTACAAAGACGCCTATTTATAGGCTGAATGTTACAAAAAGATTCCTAAAATAACTACACTAATTAAGGCCAAAATCTGATAATTAAAATTTCTTACTTGCCTAAAAAAGATGGAAACAATATGCCATTTAATTGGCTGATCTCACATCATCACTAGAAAAGAAAGTTTGACATTTTTTGAACGTCTTTATTATCAGTCATAAACATCCATCAAAAGTCAAAAATGTTTATTTTTCTAGAACTGCAATAGGATCCGCATTCCACGCTCTTGTGCTAGCCATGTCTTCATCATAGACGCCACAAACGGTGTTGGAGAACCGTTTGATAAGTCGATAGTGAACGCCACGGAAAATTACGATAAGTTCAAATGGTTCGTCAAAGAACCAAAGAGAAAATTCTCTCACATTTCTGAATTCCAAAACTTGTGAACTGCCATTAGCTGAAATAACAAACTTGATAAGTGCTCGTTTGTAATTACATGTTACAACTTACTAAGTGCTCGTTTTGAAATAACATGCTTGATAATTTTCATAACATCTAGCTTTGAAATAACATGTAATTCACAATACAATCACAAATCTACTGAAAGAACATGATAAGTGCTCGTTTGTTATATCTATCCTAGCTTGAAAATTCTCTCTTGTAGTTGTCGGTGCGTCATTTTGGAATCTTGATGCGCATTGTAGGGGAGCCGTTCATCATCAGTTGAATCGTGCTGGGGAAACAATCAGTACGCCTGGATGTTTGTGATCGTTGGTAGAAAATTTTAATCTTGTGATAGATAGTTTTGGCAATCCTAACGAAAGGACCAAATGAGTTGCAGAGGTAAGTGATAAAATTGAGTATAGCAAACCTCAATGCTCTGTACTAAAAAAAAAATTAGACATGACATTTTATAATTTATTCTTTGGTATCGGAGTAAACTTGGTAGATGTTTTTATTTTTTATTTTTTATTTTTTTTATTTTTATTTTTTCCTTTGTTGTTTGGAAAAAAAACCCATTTTTGCAATTAAACTTGGTTCGTTGTTGAAGTGCATTGCATGTGGTTTCAAACTTTTTTTTTTTTTCCTTTTATGTCATCAGAATTTATTAATGTTTTTCTTGTTTGTTTTAAGGCCTCATCTCACCACAAATGTCAATAATTGTCGTAGTTATCATAACAAGTAGCGTTTATGTATCATGCAACTGCATTGATACTTTTATTTCTGTAAAGTAAATTATAATATACAATTAGTAAAGGTAATTGTGACGTGAGAAAGAAAATAATGATTTCATTATAAAGGTTGGTCTGTGTCTCAATGTAAATTGATGAAAATAACAAAACCTTTATTTTCTTGTCTCTAATTGCAAATGCTTTTTGAGAAGTCATATGTATGTGTGTGTGTAAATATAGTAGTTAAAATCACGTGTTATGCATGTATGAAGCATATACATACTAAAATTGTTGAATATCTATTTTATAAACATAAATATTAAAGTTTTTAATGATATTTTATGGTATCTATTTTATAAACATAAATATTAAAGTTTTTAATGATATTTTATGGTAAAAATAAGAGAATAAAAAAGACATTTAAAAAAGTTATTAAAGAAAAAAAGAGAGTGAGAAATGAAGAAAAAGTTCAAAAAGAAAGGAAAAAAAAGGGAAAGACATCTTTAAAAAAAGACAAAATAGCTTATGTCGATAATCTCATACCAATCGATCGAATATTGATTAATATGTAATCGATCGAACACTACTTGAAATGAAAACGACTCTTCTGCTCAGAAATGAAATGTTCCTGTAAATTCAATTTTGCTCTTAAAAGCTTTGAATTTAATTGTATATTTGTTGAGCCGTTTGAATTACTGGAGTTATTAGTGTTTAGAAAAAAAAAATATATATATATATATATATATCAATATAGAGCTTATTTCGTTCGCCTCGAAATTCTATATTTCAAAAAAAAAATCTCATTTAGACTTTTATGTAAAGTTTTGGAATTTTAAAATTTGAGTTACACAACTGAGTGAATAGCAAAACTGATATAGACTTTTAGAGGAAAAAAAAAAAACAAAAATTGAATAATAATTTGTGATTCAAACCATGGAACCAAGCATGCCACAAAGTCAAAACATAAATATGAAAAAGTTGAGGGGCAAAAATGTGATTTCTGAAAAATAATTTTCAAATTTAAACTTTTAAATTTTAAATGCTGAAATCTCATTTACCCAAAAATTTTCCTAAAAAATGGATCATCTATGTTTTCATATTTGTTATTGATTTTTTTTAATTTGCTGTCAATATGATATTGATGAGATCAATATACACTATAAAAACTATATTTGGTGAATATGTATTTTTTTTTGCCTCAATGACATGGTTAATACGGTAGTGATCGTAATAAAACATAGATTATTGTCTATGAAATACGGTTATTGTTATTTATATTATGATCGTATTGTTACTAATTAAGAATATGCAATAAAATGATAAAATTCTTATAATATAAATATCGTATAACAAACATAATCGTCCTAGTGACAGTTATTATCAGAATGACCATATTATTATTTAAAAAAAAAAAAAAACTAACATGTGATATCAGATAATTTAAAGAAAAAACTCGCCCTTAAAAATAGCCTAAAATAGCTAATCAATCTGAAATTAATATTTAAACTATATTGATGGTAAATATTCTGAAAGTTATTCCTTAATTCAATGATATTTACAATAGGGGTAAACCTGAAATAAATAAAGAATGAAGTTTAAATTTTGTTAAATTTTACAAATTTGAAAAGAGTTTAGATTTTAAAAAGGGACGAGTGAAAATAGCCATTTTGTGTAAATACTTAATAAATTTGTGCTGAGCTTCATAATAGACTATTCTGAATCAATGTGTATTTAAGGATTTCAAGATTGTTTTCTGAGGGAAGTCTATTGGTTAACAAGAGTGGGGAGACGGTAAGGAGACTGCCGGCCTAAATGGCGATATAAAATCTCAACTCCGTGTGAGGTGCTCAATGAGACAGTGGAGAAGCACGTGTTGGAGCGCATCTTTTTAATTTTTTTTTTGGAAACAGTCAAACTTTCTCGAGAAAACCATAAGCACATTAGACATTATTCATTCATTATTGATCTTATATCTAGAAATTAATCTGAGAGGACGTACCAAATCCCTCGTAATATACCAACTAGACTTGAGAAATTAAATTTCCCTTTTATCGATTGGGAACGTACATGGCACACAATTATTATATATATAAAAAAAAAAACATAATACGTAATTTTAGGTCAACCTATTGCCTTGTTTTTCGCAAAAAAGGCATTAGGGCACGTACTGTTTCTTTTTGGCGAATATACTGGGGAAGCAGGCATCTACCGAGCATCTTCTATGCAATAAGTTCATCCTCGAAAGTAACTCAGTCTTGATCCGCTGACACCTGTACACACCAATATTCGATGGGTCAGAAAACATGTAATTTAAATTCAGAACAAGTAAACTATTCACTTTCAAACTACGCCATTCAGTCCGAAGTTTTTAATTTTTAGAAGAAATGCAGGTCTTAAATAAATTTGCACAATCAGCACAAAAATCATAAAATACCCATACCATCCTTGAGGTTGCCCTGTTCCTAGATCATCATTGGCGACATGGAAATCGAAGTACACGTATGTCCCCTGTTCATATTCATCGGTGGCAACTTTCGGCTCCTCGTGTCGCTGAAACCATGTGTTATATTTTCTATGGTATCTCCAAGATTGCTTCTTAACTCTTTGGCAGCCAAATATTGTTGATAAGTGTTCTGAAAAATTCCCCAAAAAAAGAAAAGAAACAATAGCACAACATAAGGATCTGCTTAGAGCAACTGTTATAGATATGATGTAGAACCAAGAGAGAAGACATAGAATCGAGATCGACAAACAGAAACAATAGATATGGAGGCCTAGAGAGCACAAACAAGCTTCTAGAGAGAGAGTAACAGCAGTCAAGAGGGAATCTGAAATCTCAATATTCATTCATCAATCAAGTTTGAATTGAAATATAGTCACTGGGGGCCAATTTATAGAAACATCTCAGCCTGATAATGAGATACAACTATCCAAACCTAAATAATTCAAAGAAATTAAAATGTAACCTAAATTCAAAATTAAATATTAAAATTAAAACATGATAATAGTCAGTCAAGTAAGTTGGTGGTACCTGCTGATGGTAAAAGGCAAAGAAGAGGGTATCGGTGTTGTAGGCTTCAGACCTAGTCGTTCCCAGAATGCTGGATTGTTAACAATTGGTGCCTGTACTTGCGGGTAGCTAGGAGGAGTCATTGCGGGTACCTCTGTAGGAAAGGCAAAACAATGATCAATGTCTAATCATACACCGGGTAAGCAGGATATAAAAGTACAAATAAAACTGCGCATCCATACTGGAGTATAGTTCCTTGCACGTTCAGAGTCTTTGGGTTGTGGAAGCTTGTAATAAGCAGCATCAAGCATCTGCAAATTGTACAATTGGTCGTGCATTTCTCCAGAGTTAACAGCTGACGCCAAGATATTGTCCCCAATGGCACCCAGGTCGGAAACACTTCTTCGGCCGATAACACCAAGGCTACCAGATGATTGACTGGCCTGTAAAGGTTGCCTGGGGGAGAGATCAGTATCTCTTGGCACTTGAGCCAGCTCTGTTAAGGAGCCCGAAACTCCAGCCTGCAAAGACCAAACCACCAGTATCACCAATCGGAGATTTGATAAACCACCCTTTTCAGTGTCATAACCGGAACTACTTTTTTCTCAATCCTGGTGGCATTCATAAACCAGCAAGTGGACTTCCCTATGGTTCACTCTGATTACCAGTTTGTCATTTTCCTAGTGCCTTTTGTTTTCAGCCACTATTGAATACAATCAACAATTCAAGCCTCGTAGATTGTAAACAAAATTATCTGAACAGTTAGCCACTTCAACAAAGTAATTTCAACTTTTTGTCTTTTTTATAATTCAACAGCATAAACCAGCAGAAATAGAAGATTGGATTAGAATCTGCAAATATTGATAAGAAAACCTTAGACTATCAAAAAGGAAATGAAATGATAAAACATACTGGAGAATCAATCGCATAAGTAGCTTTCAGTCATCCTCATTCATGGGATTCTTCCGGAGTCCAGAGGTAGCTGTAGGGTCAACAGCTGAATTGTCAGGTAAATTCTGTTGATGCTGCTCATCGACTTTTGCATGACTGACTTTGCAGCATACACCGGGAAATATTCAATCATTACTACTATTGCGAATCTAAATCAAACCCTTATGGCACTCTGATATGTTCAGTCCTTAATTCAGGAAAATTTCAAAATTTCCTAAAGAAGTTACACCATAGACAATCTCCTTGCCAAATCACCCTCCTTAATTCCATACCATACAGAGAGATCGAGAGAGAGACTAATTCAAAATAAGTATAAATAAATACAATGTAAATATATAGAGAAAGGATTTTTTTCCTAAAAGCCAAAAGGAAAACAAACCACCACTCATGAAAGGTATGTGAAGTACCAGATTCTTTTGCCCCAGTTGAAACCAGTGCTGGTTGGTTAGACAGTTGATGGACGGAACTGTTGGCTGCTGCAGGTGGAAGATTTAACAAACCTGACATCTGGACCCCAGGTCCAAGCCCAGCTTGAGAGACGGAAGCATTTTGAGAATTAAACTGCAAAGATGATTTGGATGTCAACAAATCAAAGCGCGAAAGCTAAGTCGCAACCAGAGACGAGTGCTACTTTTCTTGTATTATGAGAATGCTGCTGTAATTATGAAGGCAGAAAGAAGGAAAAAAAAAAAAAAAAAAAAAGATTTTTCTGAAAAATAACATGAATGAACAAGAAAAGAACCGTTGCAATATGGACTTTGCTGCTGTGCAGAAAACTGCTTATGACCAAGAAGGCTATTGTGCTGCACTTGCTGTAGTCGCTGCAAAAATTTCTCCCCTCTGATCAGGTTCTATTTCAGTTCTTCCACGAAACTGCCCATAAATTTGAAAGAACCAATCAAACAGCATACCGTGTTGATCCAATCCATGACTCCAAGAGAAATCATACTTCTTTTGGACAGATCAAACTACCCATGGAGTCTATGCTTATTTGTCGCCACCCAAAAAAAAAAAAAAAAAAAAAAAAGGGAAACAGCAAAGAGCTAAC